>JAQFZN010000003.1:0-145567 GCA_034687075.1 Geophilus carpophagus | reverse complement strand
TGAGTGTATTACAGTGTTTTTATTTGTACTTTGGTATTAAAAAAAATAATTTATCTTGATTAAGTGTTTTATTGTTTTAACTGTAAACAAATATCAAACCCATAAACAATTTCTAATAAAAACCAGAATTTGATATTGCAGTACACAGTCGATAGTTGTATTATAAAATGATTCACTTTTCTTATTAGTTAACACTTTGATATTAGATTAAATAAGTTTGGAAATTTCTAGAAGATTTATCATTATTTTCAAGTTACTAAACAGCTAATCTCTTTTGGTTGATCATTTTCAACTTGTCCATGTAATCACCAACTAAATTTCAGGTTGAGTTATAGAATCTACATGATCGTAATGCAAAAAGTGATATTGATATTATTAAAAAAAAACAAACAAACAAAGAAGTGGATCGTCCTTGTTCAATGTGTCGACGAGTTTATGATTTTATCTTAGAGGCAATAATAAATGGTCGTAAAGAGACTGGTCCACGCCAACTTCGCAATGATAATGTTGCAACTAACACTGTAAGAAGAGTGAAGATGGCCGCAGCAGGAGCTGGAAAAATGGCTCGCCTTGTGTCTAAATTTAGGGGTAGTCTAGTAGGTTCACTTTTAGGGGATTGTATAGGTACGCCATTTGAAGGGGAATATCCACTTTCAAAAAATATGTTGGGCAAGTTCTTCAAGAAATTAGCCGACCCTTACCACCAGGGTAAGATTAGCATAATTTAAATTATATTTCTATTATTCCCCATATAATATCTAATTTTCCCCATTTTGATGTATTTACTAAGCTTATTACTATTATTTTGATTTTGTTTTAAAATATAAAATATATTTGTTTCAATATTTTATTTTTCAGTTCCATTTTTTCCATTTTCTGACGATACACTAATGATTAGATGCGTTGGAGAATCTCTTATTAGCAAAGGAAAATACGATTCAACGGACATGGCACAAAGGTTGGGGTTGTTCTGTGTACTTTGAGTGTCAGGTGCAAGAATATCGCCCTTAAGCGGCTCATTAATCAAGTTTCTGGTGTTGACCGGTTCAGGTTCGCCGAAGAATACCAAGGAACAGACAAAAATGCTAATGTCTTCAAGTTGCTTCGTGCTTGGAAATATATTGACGTATATAGGCCTGCTCAAGAAGCCTTCGAAGGCAAAGGGTCGAGTTTCAATGGCGCTGCCGTGCGCATGCCCCCTATTGCTATGTTTTATTATGGAGATGTGGATAAAGTGATAGAGGTAATTTAACATGTTGCATAATTTTTTTGAATTTTTTTTTACTACATCATTAAAAAGTTGTAATAAATAACGGTTCAAGGAGAATGGATGACGCAATCTTATGTTTTAAGCAAATAAATCATCATAACTGTTTAAAATTATATAAATTAGCTACTGCAAATTATTATATTTTAGTTTATTATTTCATGCACTTGTAATACTTTAACAGACTGCCCGCGACAGTGCATCGTTGACGCATGCGCATCGTAATGGGTACAATGGAGCTGTGCTTCTCTGTGCAGCCGTTCATCAAGCACTTATTATGGATCCTGCTCAACCTTTTGAGCCGCAAGCTTTTGTCGATATTCTTATCGAAACAATGGATAAAGTCGAATCAATTCGTGAAGAAGGCGACGAGTAAATATTAAAAAAAAAATAAAATTAAAAATTAAGAACATTCTAATGTAATATTTATTTTTCATAAAGTGGAGTTATTACCAAACCATTTGTAAAGAAATTGGAAAATGTTAAAGAATTCCTAAAAACGGGAAATACAAATGTCCCTGAGATTGTTGCCACTTTGGGCAACGACACACCTGCACTTAAATCAGTACCAACCGCAATTTTCACCTTTCTGCGAAGTCTTCAACCAATAGAAGAAGTGGATGTAAACAAATATTTAAACGATTACTTTTACTATTTGTTTACTTTTTTATTCTAAATTTAGACTACGACTAATCCAATCGAAAGGGGTATTCACTACACGATTCTTTTAGGCCGAGACACGGATACACTGGCATGCATGACTGGAAGTTTGTCAGGTGCTTTATTCGGGATGGAACAGATGCCTGAAGGTCTATTGCGCCGGTGCGAAGGTGTAAACGACAACATAAATTTAGCAGATCGATTGGCTGAACTTATCGAGCGAAAGAAAGTGGCTCAAAATTAATTAGTCGCCTATGTTTTCCCATAGAATGCCCTTAATTTAACCTCGCGCAGGCGCTTCGTGTGACTTTTTGAGTGGGACAAAAATGTACAATTAGTAATTAACAAGAAATCAATAAAAAAGAGTCAAGTCTGATGAAAAAGGTGCTTAATTAATGTTATGTTAAATTATACAGCAAAGAACGTTTTATTTTATATTTAAAAAACTCTTCAGTTGTTAAATAATATGTAGAAATATATAGAACAGAATACAAATAATAATGTGATAAATTAATTTACATCAATTTGTTGAATTAATGTAGTTTTGCAATAATAAATTGCGATTGTTTTTCTTGTTTCAATTTATGTTTCCGGTGCCTTCATTTGTTTTTGTTTTAGGACTTTAATACGAGCAATAAGAAATAAATTAAAGAATTTTTGTGCTTATAAAAATTATCACGAGAATGCGCGTTTTATGAAACATCATTACGTCATTTGCAAACGGCACGCTAGAAACGATCAATGTTTTTGAATCAAACATTTTATAACTTTTATTTAATGTAAACAGAAACTTAAGAAATAAGTGTTTTTAATCAACGTAGAAATAATCTTTTGGAATTCGCTCAGGATTAAAAGCACCAACAAATGCAGATAAACATAATTCACAATTACGACAAGCAAAAACTATTTCTTCCCACATGACGTATATGGTTGAAACTATCACACTGACCACAATAATAAAACTCCACGCTCTTCGATCGGTAACAAGTTCCCAGTTTACAACTGAATTAATTTCAATTGATCCGTTGTTGTACTCCTTACAGCATTTGCCTTTAAGATCATCATTTTTATTCTCCTTTATATGGCAAGCATTATGACCTCTCACATCACTTTTCACTCTGCAGACGAGCCGATAATGAAATGAAAATATATTAATAAAAAAGCTTTTAAAATGATGATGACATACTTACACAATTAGAGAAATACTTAGGAGGAGAATTATGTGTACACACGCCATAAAATAGAATGTGTTTATTATAAATGGCGTCGGTTGTCATAGCGATGTGGAATGCGAAATGACGGGTAATGACTTGCGAGGCGATTGTTTCAGAATATAATAAGATAGAAGTGAAATTTTTAAATTTATTTAAGTCAATTATTAAAGTAAAAAATAGGGATAAATCGTCATCTAAGTAGAATAAACAACCACTATAAATATCAATACGTAAACAACAAAGGTCAAGCGAGGAGAAGGTCCATTACAAGAATGCCAACAGCAACACGTGCATTACTTGCTTGACTATCCATTGCAGAAAGATTATCGAAAACTCGTACGAGTTCCTGATGCATATCAAGAAGTCAATCGACAAGACTTGATATTTCCCTTAAGGCAAAGGAAGCCTAAAAGTTATCCGATGAATTATCTGAAGAATAGAAATGTAACGAAGATTGTCTTCCCGTTCAATGAACACTTACAACTAATTACGTCAAAATGTGTACTAAAGATAAAATAAAATAATTTAAATCTTATTTTAAATATAATTTATTTATTTCATTATCAATATGTAACAAATTCTTTGTAATAGTTCAAAAATAATCTTAATTAATTTGTTCCTAGACCCAAACTCATGAAAATTCTTTTTTTTGTTCTAATGATGATTAAAGAGTGTAGTAATTTAACTTAACGTAGTAAAAAAAAGTGTCTGGCAATTACTATTTTGGATGCAATATTTTTACCGATTTGATCCGATTTTAGGGTCCACAATGACGTAATCAAGTTCGCTAAACAATAATTACAACTATCAAGAGAGTTCTGCAAAGCAAGAACAAATTATAGATCGATCAAAAGGTTGAGGTTGTCAAAGAAGAAACGACAACTCAATTACCCGCATCCGCATTTAATCTTATATATATATTTTTTTCCATTAGATGGGGAGTGAAGCATTGCAGCAACAGGTTATGTAATAATCTGGCAGATGGTGGAAAATTGTCTGAATAATTTCAACTACCGGTAGTTTGAATTTTCGCTACGTAGATACAATAGAATGTAGTTCTCGATGAAAAGTTAAACAATAATATGTATATCTACAATAAAAAATAACGAAGTAGAAGGAGGTAATGTTTTACTTCTTAAAGATTACATGACACAATAGTTTTACTCCTCATAGATTTTGGTAGGTGAAGATTTAAATTTTCATTTAATGACAGTTAAAATTTTTTTTTGAAGTTAGAAGACATTGAAAAGTGCACAAAATGCTATTTTTTATGTATTCAATGTAATTTGATGTAACGAATTAGATGGCATTTGTGGTTATGGGAATTCTATGGTTTAGATAACTTTTTGCTTCATTAAAAAAATGTAAAAATAAAATAATTTTTTTTAATTAAATTAAATTAATATAAAATTTTAAATAAATAAGACTTTGAATTTTATTTGCTATTTTCTTTGAAAATTGTCATAAATTTTCCATACGTTGATTATAGTCAACAGGCGGCAGTAGTGTGTAAATAAGTAACAATTAAATTTTGTTTTATTTGAGCAAATAAAAAAATAGATTTTTAATTTTTTCGTGGTATTGTTGTAGTTTCATGAAGAGTAGTGAATAAATGTTTCGTCACAAGAGACGCGTCAAGGCACGTGTGTAACGAGATTCTATGTAATCAATTGCTCACTTTAGTATTTCATCAACTGAGGGCGACATTGCATTTCCAAAAATGGCGGAATCCACAATCGCACGTGTGCAGCAAGCCGTTGATAAATTACTAACTGATATTGATAAAAATAATTTACGCCAGATGCAGGTAACTTAATAATAAATATTAAACTTCTCTTAATAATTCCATATTTTTTATAAGGCGAATATGCATTCTTGTGCACTAAAATGTTGCGAAAACAAAGAATCCTCGTTCGAACAAGTACAAAGATGTGTTCAGGATTGTTCCATGCCGTTGTCCACCGCCCAAAATTATGTGCAGAATGAAATGAATACTTTTCAAGTAATGGAGGAACAACATACCATAAACTAATTAGTTAAAATGTCATAATTCATTTGATGAATTTTCAGGAGCGATTACAAAGATGCGTTTTGGATTGCCAAGACAAAGCCAGGGATAAAATTGGAACGACTACTACGGAAGCTGATGTTATAAAATTTCGTGAAGATTTTGAAAAATGTGCAGACAAATGTGCTGATACACATATAAATTTATTGCCTTTAATGTTTAAACGTATGAACGAGACGTTAGCTAACCAATCTAAAAAGTAGGAGCTTACAATTTATTTGTTATTTTGTTGATTACGGTTTGTAACCGCTACTTCGTTCAGAGAAAGAATGTCGTTTAGCCTTTTAAGGTATCTATTTAATTCAACCGGATCCGAGTCAGGTTGACCATCTTTGCTGTAATGTAGTAACTTCACTACATTCACATATTCTAATTCTGTAAACTGCCGACCTTGATCAACTATTTTATTAAATAGATCCTTTAAAAGAAAAAAATTGTTAAAATTGTAAAAATTAAAAGTTTTTTCCTAGCATACTTCAATTGTCATGTAAAGCAGTTTGTAATATTCACGGGCATGATCAAGAGCTACCTCACGTGAGGCTGTGATATTTGTTAATGTTTGTTGAATGGCAAAAATATTTGTACACCTGAAATTAAAAGTATTACTACAATTGATACATGTTTTATAAGAAATGAATAGAAAAAATACATTTTCTTAATTCCATTTTCATTAATCCTTTTAATTAATTGAAGGCTGTTTATCATGATACTTGCAATTAATTGCCCTAATCCTTCGAAAACATATCTTAAAAAGAAAGAAATTAACATCTTCAATTAAAATGTATACGGTTTTTAAATTTTACCTGCATTTTCGAGACTGTAAACAAGTAGAAAGTGCTGAATCGATACAATTCAAATCTCTCTTGAGGTTATTGATCTCATTATCAGAGTTCTGTGAACCAGCCCAACTGGCGAAAGATCCCTTTAATTAATTAATTCAAAGAAAATGATTTGTAGATAGATAAAAATTAATTTCAAAGTCAAACGTACCTGCTTAAATAACGGTAAGAGATAGTAAAAGCAATGAACTCGAACTTCTAAATGTAGAATTAAAAGACATTTGTCAGACAAATCCATGAAATCACGAGCAACTTGTAATAAAGACCTAAAAATATATTTAAAGCATATTTCAACGCGTGGAATAAAAATTAATACTTTAGGCAACTAACTGAATAGTGTTATCAGCAACGGGAAGTATATCCTGCAATTAAATATAAATTATAAGCCAAAATCAATGTGGATTAAACTATATACTTACCAAAGTTGGTGTAGTTGGTGTGGAGCCAGTCGAACCAGAACTATTAGGCAAACTAAGAGCAAATTTGGATACTTGATCGCCGAACCATTCCTGCAGAGAAATTATTTTAATTATACTTTATTAATTTATAAAAAAAAAAAATAGAAATTATTTATGGAAATTAATTATACCAAACTTTCTTGCAGTAAAGCCAATACTCGTAATAATGCAACATCAGCAAGTATCTCGTGCAACGGAATGGCAGTGAATCCAATATTTTCAATTAACATATTGGATTCTTTAAGATTTCTTAGTTGTATTTCTTCATGTGATTCTTCGTAATCTGGTGTTTTGTTATTTTTAAGTTGTTGCAGATTTTTCCAGTTTGGTAATGTTCTTAGAAAATGACTGATATTTTCATCTTGTGCCCACGTTGCACTAATAATTCGCTTTTCAGCCGACTCCGGTTGAACAATATCTGTTGAATAAATATGTGATAATTATCAATTAATGCTTTAAATGTTAGATACAACTAAAACAATATAATTACTTCTGAAAGCTGATTCACACATATCCCTGTAACTTATCAGAATACTGCAAATCATATTGAGAAAATTCTCGGAATAACGAGGTAAATGTTGACACATAAGTTGTTGTAATTCGTGAATACTTCTCTCAGTTATTACCGTACTCTGCAAAACCATTTATTAACGCAAACGTGACACAAAATTTATAATTTATTTACCTGCAGTAATGGCCTAGTCATATTTAATGTTTTCAGTATTTTGGGATCTGCCAATAACCACGCGTCTAAACCTACAACGTATAAACGTAATTTTATTTAGTTTTCGTTGAATAATTCTATTTCTGATTTTACTTTTATTTGATTCATCCACGTTATCATTCATAACCTCTTGAAGTCGTACAAAAAATACTTCTTTGACGTAGTCTGTGATAAATGTATGCAAAATGCATTGGCTTCTGAAATTGTTAATAAAAATTCAATTAAACAAGATAAATTGTACTCAATTTAAATACATCACCCCTCGAGATATCCTAATGTAGCTTCAATTTCACTCACAAATTTCATAAGGGGTTTAAACATCACTGAAAACAATGCGAGCAAATTATACTACTACATTTCTCTAATTAATATTTAAAAATAAAAAACTTTAAGATTTACCTGTGATATTTTGCGGATCAGGACAAGTTACGAATAATTTTTCTTCTAAACCTTTATCATCACTATTGAAATCAGACTTGAAAATAAAATATAAAATATTTATGTAAGATAGATTTAAATTAAACAAAAGACTATAAAGAAACTTACAAGGCTACACTTCGGTTCCTGTGCGTACATAGTAACAGCTGGCATAGTTGCATCAAATCTGAACAAACGTTTCTACCAAATTTGACTTTAATTAGCTTGTTTAACTAACTATATTTTAATTTAAAATTCCCTACATTTTTTACAGGAGCTTTCCTCTTTTTCCTAAAATACGAGCTAATATCCACTGTGCTTTCAGTAAATGCCAAAGTAGCATCACTTCGACCTGACGTGTTTTGAATATCCAAGTAATCACTGGTAACAACTTGAAGCTGAAATAAATATTCTGCATATTTTAATATTTTTTTCAAATTATATTTTATTATTTTCACTAACCACTGATTGAATTTTTGCCCAAACTTCTTCCATGCTGTATAAAAGCAAGTCTATTTGATGACTAGTCTATGATTAAACAATTTAAATTAAAAAAAAATAATTAAATTTGCTTTTAATTAAATTTTTATGTAAATCTTACTGCTGCTTGTTTCAGTAAATCTAATAAATTTTCATGAGCTTGTGCCACACACGAAAGCTGTTCAAAAATCAAATGAAGTAACTTGAGAAGCACTTGGGGCTGTTTCTGGCTACTCAAATTCTCTTCCTTATATGATTGAGTATCTTCATAAATCTGCTGAGTGGCTCGTCGAACTAAGTTCTGTAACTCTTTCTCAACGCGATTTCTAGTAACCTGAAAAGAAAATAAAGCTGAAAACCTTACTCAAACTAGTGAAATAACAATTAACCTCAACAGCATCAGACATGCAATTTAAACGGGCAAGACAATCAACTAAAATCGCTAAATAATGAAGAGCATCTTCTTCTGGGTCTTCGGCTGTTAAATCTTCTTCCAGCTCAGCTCCTACCACTGTAAGTCACCATCAAAATAAAACACGTTATAAATTATAAATTAAAATACTACTATTTCTCCAACCTGATAATTGTGGTCGATGTTTATATTTATGAGTAGGAGTCGTTGCGACACTCAAAATATTTCTCTTTACTGGTGTTCCGCCTCCATTTTTATCAGCAATTTTAGGTGACAACAAATCTTTTGCTTTACGATCAGATCCTCGTCTGAAAAACGAATTTTCTTGATTACGAGTCTGATTTATTTCACTCGTTGATCGGACATAGAGATGGTTGTGTATTTCATCTATGATATTCTCGCACATTTGCTGTAACAAAATCATACTTTCTTATTGTACAATATGAATTATATTAAATTTATTTACATGTTTTTTAGCTTGCAAATCTAATTTAATTTCTTTCAGTCCATCAATTTCTTTCAAGTCTCCTTCCAGTTGCTTATCTGTAAATTTCCAAATGCATTATTAAACACTGACACTGATTTAACAAGCATACTTGATGTCACTAGCAGTTTTGTTGCATGAAGAAAATGTTTCTGTTTTATAAAATCATTTATTTTTGTTGGAACATCTTTCATTGATTGGCTGATCAGAATAAAATATATTGTTAATTAATTTTTCAAATTTATAAAAAAAATGTTCTTACATGTGTTCAAGTAAGTAAACGGTGTGTTTATGTTTAATGCCTTCTAACCACAATTTTTTTAATTCATCGCGTTTACAATTCAATAAATTTTTACTAGCAATTAAATTTTCTTTAATTGTAGTAACCTTCTGCCGAGACACTGTAATGAGTAAGTCTTTAGCATTAGATACTTATGCGAGTTTAATTTGCAGCTTTACTTGTTAACTTTGCCGAAATTTGACTAAACTTTTGTATAGTAATAGTAAGAGCCTCATGGTTTTCTAAAATGCAATTAAAAATAATGAGCAAAGTAATTTTACTTTTAAATTAATTCAATTTATTTCAATTATGTTGTAATTACCTGCAATCAATTCATCTAGTCTCTGGTCACTTCTTTTATACGCTTTTTCTAAACTAGCTTTTTCTTTATCCCGTTGATCACTACTCTCACTAAAACAAAAAAAAATAAAAACATTTTTATCAGTTTTTAATCAACACGTATCGGCTTTAAGTACCTTTCCGATAATGCACCAATAATTTTCATCAAACGATTGGGCTAATAATAAAATAAAACAAATACTATATTGATTTCCATTCTGCTATTAAATTTTATAATTTTTTTTTACCAATTCTTGAGATGTTTTTGCCATATCGCAAAAAATGACAAGCAACAAACAACGCCTACTTGTACTTCTTGTAATGTTTGTGCCGGAAGTTAGCTGCACGCAGCCATTTTGGTTTCAGATCACGTGATGACTTTTGTTTGTGTCTGGGATTGGTCAATACAAAAATACGAATCACAATCGGCAAACTTTTGGCTCGAGTTTTGGTCCCCGCGAAAATGTGCTGTGCGACATCATATTTTTATAATTTATCCAAATAATTAGCCCGATAAATCTGGTCCAAAACCATGGCTTCGATGGATTTCAGCTGCTGCAGCTACAGCAATAGATATTCCATCAACAACGATAGCAATAGTGACAATAGAGACAGCGTTAGCGGTTATGATAACATTAGAAATATGGTAAAGACAACTGTAGTAAAAACTTATGGGAAGAAAGATCGTGTCGTATTTTGTGACGCCGACGGTTTAAAAAATAGAAATGTTTTCAACAACAGCATCGAAGAGTCTCCGGATGATCCTTTCGACAAATTGTTTAAAAACAGTTCAAATTCAAAACGATCAAAAGACAAAAACAACAAAAGTTGCGACCGTAATCTGGAGCTTAAAAGATACCCAAGAAGAAAACAATATTTAAAGAAGAGATCCCTGCTGTGGGATTTGTCAGAAGTATTAATTATTATATTGATGGCAAATGTTTGTCATATAAAAACTAAACATTATTATTTTTTAAATTGTTTTGTAGCAAAATATTGATGACAGTGAAAGTGGAAGTTGTATTTCGCCCAAAATGAAAAAAAGATACAGGAAAAATCAAGTGAAAGAAAAGGAAATCAGAATTAAAGTCAGTTACTGTATATTAAATATTTATTCCAAATATCTAATACAAATGTGTTTAATTCTAGGAACCACAAGTAAAGATTGATTCTCGATACAATCAAGATTGGAGTGATATTGAAAATACCTCATTAGAAATTGAAATAATTTCTACTAAAAAGAAACAAAAGTCAAATTCAGATGTGAATTCAAAATTGAACCAAGTTGATATTGAGAACGAAACAACATTAGTCGAAGAAGATGAAAGTGACATAGCGGATAAGACAAGGTTGAGAGAAAAATCCAAACGAAAAGCAAGCATCTCGAATAGTTTTTCCGACTTTACGACATGTGACATCTCGAGTAAAACAAATAAAGATGTTCAAGTAACCAGCACGCCTCACGTACAACAGAAAAAATCTCTCCGTTTAAGTGGTATCAGTCCAGTACTTCCTTGCGAGTTTCAAGTAAATAATAATCGTACAGTGGTGTCTTCAACACCAAAAGTCAGGAAAGAACATTTGAAAGAATGTGCAGTTATGTTGACCAGATTAAATGAATCGCTGTTAGAGAAAGTCACTGGATCAAGTCCCAGAAAGAAAAGTAAAGAAAAAGCAACTTTTGAGCGTTTTGATAATTTATGTAAGACATTTGAAAAGATGTCAACAGTAAGTACAAAGAAAAGAACAACTCGCACTTCTCGACTACTCGTAGACAGCGATTTAAGTGATATCAGTGAAGAAAATGAGGATGCAATTAGTCCTGTCAAAGCATCGATTTCTACAAATCAAAATGCTAATAAACATTCTTTTCAAATTAATCAATCAAAATATCGTTTACCGTCATTTGTTTTACAACAAGAGGGACAACAACAACAATCCAAACGTTCTCTGTCACCAGATTTTGCGGCTTACTTTAATAAAAGTGGAAGAATAAAAATTCCTCGACTCACTACGCACAAGAGCAAAGTAGAAGATTTCGAACCCCCACATAGACGAACCACATTATTGGTAAAGCATTTATAAAGCTTTAATTAATTATTTTGTTTTAAATTTACAGTTGGTATTAATTTTTATTTTTAGGCCGCTTTAACTCCACGTGATTGCAGTGTTTCTGGAAAATCTATATGTGGGTTCAATAATGTGTTAATCCATTGTGGGCAGGAGAAACCGATAAATTTTAGTAGCTTTATGAAGTGAGGATTTATGAATTTATTATGATAAAAATGTGTTTGTTCTATTCGTTTAATTTCATATTTATTTATTTGTTTTATTTTTTTCTTCTTTTTTTTAG
Organism: Geophilus carpophagus; assembly: GCA_034687075.1. Taxonomy (NCBI): domain Eukaryota; kingdom Metazoa; phylum Arthropoda; class Chilopoda; order Geophilomorpha; family Geophilidae; genus Geophilus; species Geophilus carpophagus. The sequence continues at coordinate 133,572 of JAQFZN010000003.1, read as the reverse complement.
AAATTATAAAAATATTATGAAAATTGATGAAGGAAGTTATGGAGAAGTATTTAAAGCTACAAATTGCAAAAATGAAGAAATTGTTTTAAAAGTTGTTTGCATTAAATTATTTCTTTTTTATTTATAATTTCAAATTACTTTTATTAATTTATATAGATACAGCTAATTTGTGATGATGAAGAAAACAACTTTGACGCCAGTTGGCCAGAAGTTGTTTCTACTTGGTAAATATACATGCACATGAATATTACTGGTGTATTAAATTTTGATTTATTTTTTTTTATTCTGTAGTCGATTATGTGAACTGCGATATGATGAAGAGAATAGGACTGAAAACTTTATTCGAGTAAACAAGTAAGATTTAACTTGTTAATTAATTAATTTCTTTATTTTAATAAATACCGTATAAATATAAAAATAAAAACGAAAATATTGTTTATAGGATTGCTTGTTTACAAGGCATTTTCCCAAGACCTTTGCTTAAAGCATGGAAAGATTACGCTACTAAAATAGGAACGGAATGTGATAAGCCTAGTACATTTTTATAAACTTTAATTTGAAACTTGTTGACTGTAATTATATATTATTTTGTTGGAACAGAAAACGACCCTCAACAAATGTATTTGGGTTACGAAATTGAAAACGGTGGAATTAATTTAGAATCATATCGGGTAACTGCTACATACCACTTTGAATAAGCATAAAGAATATGAAAATTAATCATTTTTATATATTTCTTTTTTAGTTTTACAGTATGGCTCAAGCTGTAAGTGTTTTTCTTCAAGTAGCTACTGCGTTGGCTGTTGCTGAAATTGCTGTGCAATTCGAGCATCGAGATTTGCATTGGGGAAATATTCTCGTGAATGCAACACAAGAACCTTTCATCCCATTTATTTTAAATGGTAATACAATACGCATTAAGAGCCATAAAGTCAAAGCGACTATGATCGATTTTGGATTATCGCGGTTACAAGAAGGTATTACAGTGTATCTAGAATTAAAGTTCTTATTCAAATTTTATTTTTTTATTTACAAGATTGCGCAATTTATGTTGAATTGGACAAACAAGATTTGATGGAAGGAAAGGGTGATTATCAATTTGACATTTATAGAGAAATGCAATATATAACGGGGTATGAATATATTTAACTGGCTACTAGAATGAATTTAAATCTATTATTTTAATATTCTTATCAGCAATAATTGGGAAGGCTTTTATCCGAAAACGAACGTATCTTGGCTTCACTACTTGATTGACAAATTGCGGAAATGGAAGAAGTACTCATCTAAAAGTCAGGCTCATATGCTTGCTAAGTCTCAATTAGAAGAGTGGTACAGGGACATAACAAAGTACAATTCAGCTGAAGAGTTTGTTTTGAACAATTTGCATTTATACACTTAAATTAACATCTTTTTACTTTTTCTATTTTATTAACTTTTGTTATATCTGCTATTTTATGGCGTTTTTGTATTAGGGAATTTTTATGACAATTTTTTTGTAAATTAATACTTTATAAATGACGTATTATTTTCATTTTTTATACGCTGTGACTTTAATTCAGCAGACATAATTACATTTTCATATTACATTTCATTTTGAAAAATACAAAGTATGATATATTTTATATTATATAATTTAATCAAAAAAATAAAGGAAATTTTAGACAATTAAGTAAATTAGAATTTTGGATAATAAATATGGTTGTGAGCATGGGTTTGGACAATATCCAATAACTTGGCAGTGATTAAAAGAAATTAGAATTTAAAAGGTAGTACTAATTTAACGATAAAATATTAAAACTTAAAATAAAGGATTTATAATGGTTTGCTATAAAGTTATTTTCAACTAATACATTTAGAATAATACTACAATAAAACAACATAAGAAAAACGTTTAAAACAAGCACCGTTTATTACAGTTGCTTTTATTAAGATCTAACGCAACAAAGAGAAATAATAGCATTATCGTCAGAATCTTTGCCCAAAGCACGCCCTCTTCTATGAGTCCAAGCTCGATAACTGAGGATTAAAACAATGAAAATCAAAACTAAGAATAAAATCAATAATGCTATGAATAAATCTGTTTGGATTCCTCCGCGGACTTTTTCTGTCGGAATTGTATTTGTCGCATTTGTCATGAAGCCCAAAGACCATCCCATGCTCACACCATCAACCTAAAAAAAAATATTTATTAAAATGATATTACAGTTATGGCAGATAACGTACTTTATTGACAAAGTTGATGTTTTCCCATTTAGAACCATTCATTCCGTAAATGTCTCCGAGTAATTTCAGAGTAAACAAGCCAGTGAAACAATAAACACTGACATGTTCAGGTTTTTGTTTAGCCGCTTTGCCTTCAGCCTAAGAAAAATTAGAAAATTAGAAAAAAATATTTTATCTCCTAAATAGTAATTTATAATTAAAAGTTGCCATACTTCAACAGTTGACCATGGTGTTTTGCAATAGTTTTCAACTTTAGTATTGTACTCCGCTTGAGTTTTAGCTATTGATTTTTTACCATTAATGTACGAAAAAGAGTAGAAAAAACTAGACAGAGCCTTCAAATAAATATGGAATTTTTAAAATAAATCAACAAGTTTTTTTTTTTTTGAAACTTACAAGAAAATCTCCTTTTGTTTCCGGTATGAAATCGCTTTCAAAGCAGTAAGTATAGTTCTTACTTTTGCAATCAGTGGCATCTAACAACTGAGCAATAAGTGCCCTGCATCCCTCAACATTTCCGGTTCCACTGAATGTCAATATCTTATCGTTCTGAAAATCAAACAGTTAAACAAGTAGCAATATAACATATTATTTTATTTGTTTGCTTGTAATAAACTAAGAAAGATCACAGGTTAAATATACATATAAATCATCTTGTATTTCTCAATACTATTTTTATTAATCTCACCTGTTATATGATACCCATATCAAAAATGTTTATGAAATGTAAACATATCTTATCAGCTCTATTACAAATATAAAATATTTTTTTTTACCTGCCAAGATTGTACCGGGTTAGGAACAGTGCACGTTTTGTGAAAAAGATCTCCAACTTTTATTTGTTCATCATTACCGGCATGCAAACAAGGATGATCATATCTTGATTCACCCGGCTTATTCTATGAAATAATAATAATAAAAAAACAATTGAAAATAATGATAATAAAAATAAAACTTAATTCAAATTACCAGTACGAGTTGAGCTTTAGCTCTTTTAAAAACTTCATTTTGTCCAAAGCACAGATAACTGTGTGTGAAAATCGTAAAGTCGTAACCATACAAACGTACTGTTATGTAATCATCATCATTTTTTGATGATTTTCGTTCTGTAGTTTCAAAGGCAATTTGCGTTGAAGCTCCGCCCATATCCAATGCCCCAGTAGTTGGAACTTTTGAACCAGACTGAAGATAAATCAAATTACTGCATAAAAATTTGAAATTTATCGTCTAAATCTATCATCCATCTTATCTTACTTGACCAAGAGTTCCTTTAATGAGATTTGCAGCAATCCAAGCATACAAACCTTCTTCTTGATCTGCTACCATTCTCACGTTATTTGGTGTTATTTTAAAGCCTGTCCCTTTGAATGTTTCTTCAACGGAAGCAAATACTTTAGCAGCCATCTCAGGATTCTCCTGGCTATAAAGCAATTGCATACTCATACCCAAAACAAACGAAGGACAATGATATAATTTACTTCAGAATTCTCATTCCAGCAGTTGCACCTAAATAAATAGGTGTAACGTCATAACGATTATCAGGAACTTTACGTTTAGCTTCTTTTAAACAAGCCGCAAATGACTTCCCAGCACCTTCTGGCTCCGCTCTATCGCCATATGTGGAAATTCCTGGACCTATAAAACAATCAAAATGTCATCTATCAACCTTTACACCGATATTTGAAAAAAGTGAGCAACAGATAAAATATTTAATCAATTTTTTACCATCTACAGCGCAATCTGTAAGCTGAATAACTTCACCCGTTCCCTTTAATTTCTCCCCTTTCCACCTGAAGAGACTTAATTCTGAATGGCTGGAACCCGCATCCATAACTAAACCGTACTAAATAATCACAACATATGTAAATTCGTGTATAAGAAGTAAAAATTCTAAATGGTATCTTTTTTTTGCCTTACCTGAAGTCTTGCTGAACATCCTGGAAACGCCAGGTACAGACATAGTACAACGACCACACCCACCACACCAATGAGAAAAAGTAGCCCAGCGACACACCAGTAATTGCACCGCCGTCCACTTTTCGAGCCTAAGACATCATAAAATATTCATTTAACGAATCAATGCTCTCGCCCACGCAATAATCGCTATTTTCTATTCATGCGTTAAACTGAGCTCAGCCGGGACGCATCTAAGACACCCATAAGAGGCCCCATCTGGAGTTGGATAAAGGAGTGGCGAGTAGTTGAGGAAGAGCATGGCGTGCCAAATTTTATATAAAGTATGTCTTTTATGAATGAGTGCACACAAATTGCATCACGTGATTTATGCTGAACCGCGTACATATTTTGTGAACTCACCTTCCTCCACGCGGATGCTTTCCATGCTGGATATGCGACGAGTGTGAAAAATTAAGAAGAGTGAAAAAAACCAAGTTCAAAAAAAAAACTGTTAGCAGCGCGCATGCTTGGCCTCATGGAACCTTGGCCCATGGCACGTCTCTTGACAACGTTGATTGATCACACGGCACGTTCGAGTTGTAATAAAAACAACGCTTTGATACAAATAATATCAAAAACTTACTTGTCTCTTCAGTTAAACTTTGTGGTTGACCATCATCATCTGTCCAGCGTCTATTTACGGCTGATTGATTTGTTGCCATGACTACCTTTTAATAGATGAGAGCTACTTTGGAGAAATGTTAAAAGCGGCAAGCGATACAAACGGATGTTAAAAGGCGTTGCCTAGGGGCTGACTTTTTATTCAACGTACGGAAGCAAAATTCATCTTCATTTAATTTATTCTCTCCTGTCTCAACCTGTTGCATTCATGGACTAAGCCAAACACCAGAAATTCAGGTGGTGTCACTGTTGTTTTTGATGGGATTCGATTATCGGTTTTGTAATTATTTTTTAGTCTGTTATTCTTTAATATCTTGCTTGTCAGTTGATGTGGTTAAGGTTGGATAGTGTCAAGGACGATATATCACCGCCTTCTAATAGATTACGTAAAAAAAAAAGTCTTAACAGAGGAAAGAATGAAAAAAAATTATGCGCTATTTACATCTGTGTTAAGACCAGAATCTTAAAATAACATTTTCACTTGTTATTCTACGGATTGAATCTGAGCGCGATTTGATTTTAAAAATAATTATAGTGTTTATTAAAACTTAAAAAGGAAAAAGATGATATAATCAGATGAATTTCATGAATTGCTCATCCACTTGAAGAATTAGATTTCTGTATAAAAAAAGATAATAATATAAATTTAGAAAACGGTTTGTTTCGTAATTACTTTATCTTTTTTTTTAATCAAAATAATTTTTTAAAATTTTATTACACAGATGTTTATCAATGAAAGACTAACGTAATAAGATAATTATTAATTAAAAAAACTAGATAAGATTTGCCAATTGTATTTTATTTTCACAATTTTTTTCTAATTAGTCATTAGGGATTATTTAAATTAAAAAGCGAATAAAATGTATTTACAGCAGTTTTACTGTGCAAAAAGGTAATGAAAAATTTAAAAATGTTATCGTTACATCATTAAAATTCCAAGGACAAAATGAAATACCAGCCATATGACCAGTTCCCCTTTACCATTATAAAAATCGTAAAAATCTTTTAAAATATAACAGGTCAACTGATTACATATTCAAACATGAAAACTTTTCAAAATGAATAACAGGATTTTAAATTTATAGATAAAAAAGAAGAAAACAGGAACATAGAACAAGATGTTGGTTCACATATAAAAACAAACTACAGATTAAAATTAAATTTAAAAAAGAAGGCAAGAATGTTTTTTTTCATTATTTTTACATAATAAAATGCGAATCAAATTGCACCATATTGTGATAACCTTTGGTATGATGTAGTCTGACGAGTTTGACGATGTGCATGATAAGCAAAAGCAGCTCCGAGGAATAAAAACACGATAAACAAAATCATTAAAACTGCAAATGATGCTGAACCCAACATCTTTACAGGAGCTTCAACTGAAATAATATTAGTGGCATTGGTCATGAAACCTAGGGACCATCCCAAATCGATTCCTTTTTTCTAAAACAAAAAAAAAAAAATAAAAAAAAAAAATATTTAAAAAAATATTTAAAAAAATTAAAAAAATATTTATTCAATTTCTTCTTACTTTGCCTGCGGTAATTATATTTTCCCACGACTCAAATTTGTACGTAGAATTTAACATATTTAGAATATGGTTTCCTAACATGCAATAATTTTTAGCGTGTGGATCGATTATCTGGAGAAATAAAATCAAAGTAAATAAAAAAATAAATTTATTGGACTATTTTGTCCTCGAATGCTTTACGTGAGAAAAAATACATTAAATCTAAAAATGTTCCGAATTTAGCACAATGCGCATTCTTGAAAGTTAGAGCAATATAAACATCACAGATCTGTGTCGTAAAGTATTAAAAATAGGTTTTACCTTAGCCCCAGGTTCACTGCAAAATCTAGAAATGGAATCTTCAAATGCGCTCTGTGTAAGGTTATTTGTCAAATTAAAATAATTTATGATATAATAAAATGCTGAAAAAGCCTACAAATAAATAAAATTGAAATTAAAATTAATAAAATAATATTAATATTCAAAAAATATATTTTTTTAAAAATTGCTCACCACATATTTTCCATTCACTGGAGGTTTATTTGTATAATTAAAACAATGCTTATATTTTGTTTGAGCACATTTATCTGGATTTAGTAACGTCTGTACCCTTTTATTACATTCTGTTGCATTACCAGTGCCTATAAATTTTACGGTCTAAAATTAAATTTAAAAATCGAAAGTTAATTACACGTTAAATATTATTAAATTGTAATAATATTAAATTATAATCAAAATATATTTACCGTGTTTAGTGGTTCGGGTCTATTCCATGATACCGTACATGGTACATTAAACAACTGACTAATATTCATCGTTTTATTATCGCCCACTAAGCCACACGGATCATTAATTATATAATTCGAAGTATTCTCCTAAACGAAACAATTTTAATTTTAAAAAAATGTCCGTGTTGTAAAAAATAGTACTCTATAATTAAAAAAAAATATTGCATCTAAATAATTTCACTTTTTCATCATGCAAATATTTGAAGTGAACAAAGCCTTAAAGTAAACATGCATATCTGTGCAATAAATCTGAATGAATGTTATGCTTAATTATCATTAATGAAATTCAAATTACTTTACATTCTTAATGTGTTCTAGCTATACGTGCTGACCGTTAAATGCTTAAAAATTCTATACATTTTGGCCATGGAATATAAATCTCTAAAACGTTGAACTGGTTTCATCAGTTGTAAATTTGTGCAAACCCGATTAAAACTGGTCTTGGAGATAGCACTTAAAAACATCAAAAGTTATGAATATTTCGTTTATGTATGAAGCTTACTCAGCTCAGTCTTGAATATTCTAACACGATAATATTTTATGCGCAGTTATAAACTTGCTTGAGATTTAAATTTACTTTAACCTGATTGAAAATTATAACATTTACACATCAAGAGTTTATGTTTTTTTTAGTATTTAACAGTTTACTGCTCTTAAAAAAATTAGTTTAAATTTTAATTTATTCATTGCAATCTTTTTGTATTTGAGCTCCCATTTTCACATCAATTTTTATTACTCCCACAGCCCCTTCCACTCCTAAAACTACTTCTGGCTATTTGGCCACTGTTGTAAGCATAGACCGTCGTCCATATAGTAAAATACATCGGTGCAAATTTCCAATAATTTATCTTCGAGTCTCACATGTTGAGAATCATTGCATTAGAGTCAAAATATCTCATCAAATTAACCATAACTTTAATTAAAAAGTATGCTTGGTTCTTTAAAATAAACTTAGCTTGTAAAAATACTTTATTTACCAAAACAAGTTGAGCTTGATGCCGTCGAGCAAATTCTACTTGTCCAAAGCATAAAAACGATTCACTAAAAACGTTGTAGTCGACTCCATACAACTTGAGTAAAACATAATCGTTGGTCAGATTAGTTCTGTTTACAGGTGAAACAAACGATATTTGAGTAGAAGCACCTCCCAAATCTAAAGCGCCGTAAGTGTCTCTTTGATCACCATGAGCAGCCTAACAATAAAAAAATAAAAATCAATCATTCAGCAACCAAATACTGTATACTTAAGCTATCTGTTTACATTTCCTAAACGGTCGTATAAGTAATTAGTAGTTATCCAACCACTGATACCTTCTTCTTGTCCCGTTATAATGCGTGAATGATTCGACTTATACATAAAACCGGATTCGGACAAAGTTTTATTGATAGCCATCATAATAGCTGAGGCTTGAGTTGAATTAGTTTCACTTAAACATAAAAGTAAGAGAAAATCGTAATTAGTAAACAAATAATTATGATTATCCTAATTATTTCATACTTCAAAACACGCATTCCTGCGGTTGCTCCGAGAAAAACAGAGGAATCACTTTTTTCTGCATCGGGTATATGAGATAATGCTGATTTTAAACATGCTTTTAATGATTCGCCAGCTTTTTCCGGGTGTAAAGCGTATGTTGAAATCCCGCTACCTGTAAATTATCAGTAATAATTAAATTGGGTTCCATTAATTTTTTTTTTAAAATAAAAATTCACTTACCGTTCACATTACAGCTAGTAACTTGGCGTACAATTCCTGTACCGTGATCTTTTGGTGCATTCCATGAATACAATATCATACTTGTATGTGTTGAACCAGCATCAAACACAATTCCGTACTATATTCAAAATAAATATCATTAAATGTTAAACAATATTAAAAAATACATTACACTTGGAGGCCGTTTTCCAGGCATCGAATAAACAAGTGAAATGACTAGGATTCCAACTAAACCAATCATACATGCAACACTGCATAATATCCACCAATTATTAAACCCAAACATCTTTTGCTCTTCATCTGCAATTTATAATATCATTAATTAATATTACAATATTCGTTTATTTTAATTTTGTTTCTTACTTTTAGTTGTAAGAAAAAGAATGTCTCCGTCATTGATTCTATTTGCAGCTATTGTTTTGATACTATCAAGCAAAACATTTTGTTGATTTTTAAGAACAAATTGATGCTTGTATCGAATTCCCTTTTCAATACAAAAGTTACTAATTAATGAATCAACTGTTTCTTCTGGAGATATTGCCAATTCCAAGTGACCAGCTGCTGAGCCATTTAACGTACTTTCTATGAATACGTTCAGCATTTTGTTTGCAATCTAAAACAGAAACAAAAAAATAAATAAAAAAGTGAGATTAAAAAAATTCACCTTGATGTGTCATCTTACTTAGGTGTGTGTAGCGCTATTCAAGAGGTCCTAAGAATTTGACTGTTTATCTTGGTTTGTGTTGGTGGTGACTGATCGGACTTCTTAAGTTCATGCTACCTGATAGAAATCTAAGATTAGATTAGATTATAAAACACACAATGTTCAAAGGTTTTAACTAAGCTTTTAATTAATTTACCTTTTCTTCTACAATTGATAGCAATTTCATGATAGACAATCGCATACTACTGACTCATCTGTCAACAGTTGTTGAAGTAAATAATTTAAAAATAATTTAAAAATAATGTAAAATCTCATACAGGATAAATTTCTAATGAAACAAGTCATAAAAAACAATATAGTTAAAGTTTTGCACAAGTCAACGTATTTAAAAACTAAAATATGATAAATCTGAGCTATGAACAGCTTAATAAGAAGGTTGCATGAAATTTTATCACGCGACTAGACGCCATTTTCAAACTACGTAAAACAGACGACCAATAACAAATGATCACATAATTTAAAATTAAAAAAAAAATAATGGAAATTTAAAAATAATTTTTAAACATATTAAAAAAATTATAAAATCCAAAATAAATAATAATAAATAACCAAAACAATACCACACCTTATGTTAGTTATCAAGCTAGCCACAAGATGGCAAAGTTGCTCGTGACGTCACATAATTAGGAGAAAATATAAAGTATTTGTTTGAATGAGTAACAATTTATGTAACATTAAAGCGATTTGCCTGCAATTTATAATGGACGGTCGTAGAAGCAACACTATCCATGAAAATTAAGAAGAAACACCATTAGATATGTCAATCGTTGGTTATTGGCGAGTAAATCAGAACGATTGGAGCAACTTGTTGCGCTAAAAGAGAACATTGATGCTGAGCGCGATTTGGCTGCGCTGACCTTTGGCTGGCATTCGCTAGCGTTCATTCGGCCGTCGAGCCGCACGCGCTACACAGCTAGAGATGAATGGCTCGATCGATTTTCAGTTTGTAGGCCTCCCATGTGGCCGACACGGACCGTACACGTTTTACAAGGCCTTTTCCTATATGCATAGTGGTGGCAAAAAGAGAATTTTATCACTAGGTGAATTTTTTTTCGTCCGATTATCGCGGCACGAAGTTTGTGTTTGTGAACTCCAACTTCTTTGGGAAGAGGAAAATCGTAAGATTTGTAGTTCCCGATTTTATTTTACACCTGACGAATATGAAAGTCAACGTGGTGAGGTAAGATTAACCAATTTTTAAAACATTAAAAATTATTTACTTTATTTTATATTATTTACATTATTATTTACTTTTAACGGTTTTTTTAAAAAAATCAAAAAAAACATTCTATTTTGTTTATGATTCATTTATTTAACGCTTGGCCTAAATAGGACTCTAATTTTAGTGAAATCAATCGTTAAATTTTTATTTTTAATCTGTTTAATTCTATATACCTTAATTTCCATTTAAAATTTTTATTTTAAATGCATTTTTATTTTTATTTATATTTTTTATTTTATATATATATTTGGGATGCATGATTTAATTAGTGACATGAAATAAAAACATTGCATTTGACCTCGATTCCATTGTGTTTATTTTGAGCACAAATTAAAACAAAAATTCTCCATTTTAATGTTTTTTTTATTTTTATTGATTTCATTTCTTATTGTTGACTTATTTTACTATATTTATGCTGATTTATTAATCTATATATATATTGGTTTCATTTATAATGAAGAAATTTATATTTTTAAAATTTATTTAAAAAAAAAACACTTAATCTAGTTGATATTTCTCCATATTGAGATAGTAGCATACAAACAAGCTTTTTATCATGTGGGCTCGATGCCAAAATTGGAAAACTAATTAACATAATATTTCCTTGCTCGCTTCACCCTTTCTTGCATCTATATCCCGTTACTTTATTATTTATTTATCCCTATATCGTTATTTAAAATTAAAAATTAAAAAAAAAAATTAATATTAAATATTTAAAAAAAAAATAGAATGATTTTTATGTAAATTTAAAACATTTAAAAAACATTTAAAAAATTAATAATTTAAAAACAATTAAAATTGGAAAAATTTAAATAAAATTCGAAAAAAAGTAAAAATAATTAAGTATATACGAAAAATTCATTTGAAATCCGCAACAGCTGTTGATAAGCCTATTCCATCTTCTTCTCCAAATCCTAATGAGACATTCTTTTTATTTTATTTCATTTTTTCCCCCTCTAGAATATTTCTTTCTGAAATTGGACCCTTCGGGGAAGTCGCTTCATTATAACGAGTGTATAGTGGTGGTGAATCCCGTTAAAACGAAGTGTAGTTTTTACTCATTTCTTCGCAGTTACGACACAACTTTTTTTAAACCCTGTTTAAATAAAAAAAAAATAAAAAATTTAATGGATGAAAATTTCTTTTTGAATATTGTAAATTATTTTAAATATTTGAACATTTTGTCTGACTGGGATATTCATCATGGAATTAGGGATAAGGGTGGGGGAATATAGAAGAGGGGAAACAGGACAGTAGGGGGAAGGGGTGGGTTAGAGGGATTAGACGTGAAAAGAAAGGGGATTTTTAACTTTAAAGAGTGAGTAGCTACTATTTAGTATTTTGAATTAAAAAATTTTAAATTTAAAATTTTTTAATTTGATTTTTTTTTTTAATTTAATTTGTTTTGATTTTTTGTTTATTTGAAGTTATTTTTTGATATTGATAAATAATAAAAATAAAAATAAAAAAAAACCAAACTATTTTGATGTTTTTCAAGTGATGCAAATGTTGTAAAGACGAATGCGAATTGAATTGCGAATTTTTTTTTCTAGAAAAAAAAATGGATGATCTCATTTTTCAAGTTATTTTCGTTCAATTTGTTTGTGTCCATCGTTTTAAGTTTGTATTGATTTTTGCCTAGGTTCCACCCCGTTTAGATTTGAATCAGGTTGACCCTGATTTTTAATGTTTTATTATCATGAAATTTTGACTTGAAAAATATATAGGACGAATTGAAAGAAAAAAAATGTCCGTCAACTTTATTTTTGAATTTTAAAAATAATTTCAAAAGAAAGAAAGAAAAGATAAAAATTTATTTTTATTTATTTCTCGTCACTGTTTGAAATAAAATTTAAAAAATAATTTAAATTACATAACTTTTTTTATTTTTAATAATCTTTTTCTTAAAAAAATTGTTTAATGCAATTTCCTCTTAAAATGAATGACATCATTTTCAAGTGTATGTACTATATTTAATTATATGTAAAGTTTATTACCGTGAATTTTTAGTTATCCACTTTTCTGGTTATCGGATGTGAAATTCTTTCTTTATCTTTAACGTTTGAGGCTTAATTTGTGTAAAAATGTTGGTATCGAGGTCATGCATTCAACTTGGAAATAATTCCCAAGATAATTTTCAAACACTAATTTGAAAACACATTTTAAGTATTTTTAATCTCGTTATATTTAATTAAATTAACATTTTTCGCTATTTATTATTTAATAAAAATTTAATAAAAATATATTTAGATTTTTATTTACTTATCTCAATAATTTATTTTCCATATTTTACTTTTAGTTCTTGGAACTATTTGATTTGCTTTCATTTAATTTGAAATGAGTTTATTTAAAGAATCAACATTGATAAAGAAAAAAAATAAATAAAAAATCTCTTTTTTCAATTTTTTTTTCAATTTTTTTAAAAAAAAATTATGTTAAAGAATTTAAAAAATTATAAGAGAAAAATAAAGTTAAAAGTTTTAATTAAACAGGGGAAAGAAAAATTTTTTGAAATTGTAAAATATTTGGACGATTTCACTACGGATGAAAAGGGGGTAGTGAAGGAGAAGGAAAGCACAAGCGGCATTTGATCAAATTGAATCTCCACAATTCCATGTTCAAATTTAGCAATAACATTTTCAAATAACCTTCTATTTTTCTACATATATTTATATATACATATATATTATAATATAGATCCCAACTTTAAATATACAATAATAATAATATAATATAATATATGTACATAAAAAATTTAAAAGAATAATAAATAATAAAAAATAATAAATTTATTCGGTCATTTGAGTTGAAGCGTCATTTCATTGTTTTGTGGTATATAAATTTTTTTTTATTTATTTAATTTTTTATTATTATTATTTATTTTATTTTATCTTTTTTTTTTTTATTTCTTCAAAAATCAGGTCACGTTCACATATTTTCCAGGGCAGTTACTTTATTATCAAGCATTTTAATTTCATTTCCTGCAGTTCGTCCAACTAATTTTCTAATGAGAACATTTATTTTCCAATCGTGTGTTATTTCGGAAAGTGATCAAGTAGCGGCCATTAAGTGGTCGAGGCCACAGTTTAGTGTTTACAAGGGAGAGAGAAAGAGAGGGGGTTTGGTTATGGTTTAGTCTTGCTTTGCTTTTCTTCCACTATATTGTCATCTGCTCTAAATATGGAAGAATCGCGCGCTCCTTTTATTTATTATTCAACTAGGGGAGCACAAACTTTCAATTTATTCATTCGAATAAATTTTCAATCATTTTTTTTTCTTTATTTCTTCTTCTTCTTTTCCTTATTTAAACTGATACAAGGTTATCTCATGCGATTATTTTCTTGATTACTTTTTAAAGAAAAAAAAAATTTTTTTTCTTATTTAATTTTTGTTTATTTTGTTCTATTTTTGATTATGATTCAGTTTTTGTTTAAAATGATTAAATGAGTGACCTGTTTTTTTTTTATTTCGAATTTTTATTTTTTTATATTTTTTTTGAAAATTTTTTCTTTTTATCGTCGTTTTAAACGAATAATGAATTAAATTTATTGGACTTAATAAATTATTCAAATGTGCTTAAGAGAGAGAGAAAATTAGTTAAATTGTAGGTAAAATGTTAGTTGGGCTTGAAATATTGATTTGCATATCGTTTTGATGTTGTTGTAATATGATAAAACGAAGTTAATACTACGGAATTTAAATTGAATAGAAAATATTGGGTAAAATTTTAAATTGCTCTTTAAGTTCTTTTAGTCTGATTATAGCGTCAATACTCTATTTGAAAATGATAAATTTTTCAAACGATTTTTACATAAATTGAAATAAATTTTTTTTTTCTTTTCCATCATTTTTTTAAAAATAAATCTCCAGTTGCTATGGTGATTATAATACAAGGAAACGTTATTTTAAATATATTAATCTTAAATAATAAATTTTAATTAAGGTAATTACATCGTATTATGATTTGTTGATGACCTAAAGTTCAATCCCTAGATGAGTTTGTTTGGAAATGAATGAATTGTTAATGGTAAATTATTTAAAAATTAATATTTTTCTTTTAAATACATAAATAAATAAAAAATAAAAAAAAAAAATTATTATCATTAAGTTGACATTACAAAATTATCTTACTTTTATATATTTTATATTTGAAAATTTAATGTATAAATTGTAATAATATTATTATTGGATTTCTGAATTATAATAGCATAGTTACTTTAATCATAAAATTTACATTAATTTGAATTTAATGCATCAGTTTTTTTTTTCTGTTTTCTTTTTTCATATTATTTTCATTTGTATAAAAATGGAGAATTAGGGTTGAAATAATTTTTTTTAATAAACAGGTTAGAATTTAGATGAGCTATTATTAGATGGAAAATAGCTAATGAAAGAAAGAGAGAAATATGCGAGTTAAAAGGTGTCCTTACCCCTGTAGTTAATGGACAGGTCTAAAGAGAAGAAAATAAAATTACGAAATGAATAAATTGTTTATTCTTTGTGGATCGTGTAGCGAAACGACACGAATATTGATTAAATACACAGCTTCATATTCTACACACTTGTTATTAATTGCGCTTTTCATCTATTATGGCGTTGAATCATTTTTAAATGTTGAATTATCATTTTATTTTCTTTTCTTTTCTTCTTTTGGATTAAATTAGAGATTAAGTTAGAAAAAAAATGTTAAGAATAAAAATTTATTTATTTAATTTATTTAATTCTTTTATTTTTTTATTTTTATATTTGTATATTTTATTATCTGTGCCAAGCTTGAATTAAAAAACTTGGGAATTTTTCTCGTGGGGTATTTTTTATTACCAAAAATAGCATTTTTTTGGATTTTTTTTTAAATTTTATTTATTTATTTTTTCCTTTTTAGGTTGAGAAACTGCTTTTCAGATTAAGCAATATGAATTGCTGTGTTCAGGGGGGGAAGAAACGTTGTTTTCTATTTTGTTTTTATTAAAATAGCGCTTGTTTACACATGCCATTTGTTTTATAATTCCTTATTTAAAGTATATAGATATTATTATACATAGAAAGTTCTGATTTTAAATTATAAATAGTTGGAAAATAAAATAAAATAATGAAATAAAAATCAAACGTTATTTATTTTCTTCAATCTCTTTTTCAAATTAGAAATAAATGTGTAAATTGAACCATTTCGTTAAATAATAGTAGTTAATAACAGGTTTTAAATATTGTAAAGTCAGTTAATAAGTAGTTGCATGACTTTCGAAATGTTTCTCAAATGAGTATAGAAAGGAAAAAAAATAGTTGAAAAATAATAATGGCGTCACTTACATTGACACTTGTCTTACCATATTTGGATAAATGGAGGTCATTTGAGGCTCCATAGCTCACAAGGAAGTCAATTGTGAGGGAAAAAAGGACACACGATAAGAAATAAATATATATAATAAAAATAAATTAAATGAAAATAAAAGTAAAAATAAATTTAAAAAAATCGATTTCTTTTTTCTGGATTAGATAAAAAATAAAAATTAATATCACTATCTATGAATTTTTTTTTAAATAAATTTTATTACTGTTTATCTAATAACATGAGCATTTTATTTGATCTATATATTATTAGATACATGTCTTGAACATGTTTTTGAGTGAAATGTAACCTAGAATAAAAGAAAAAGTAGAAAAAGTCATGTGCAGTGTTTCGCCATTGACGCGAAATCGATTGCTAAATCAAAGGGAATGTAAACAAATATCAACGATATGAAGGAGCAAAATTGTATACATCTCTATCCTTTATTTAATCTGTTTGTTATTATAATCATTATTATTTTTTTTATTCTTATCCTTGATGATTTTTTCCTCTTAGATTAAATTGATTTTTTATTTAAATTTAGGTTAAATATTAAAATTATTATTTACGGTTGGAATTTCCATTGGAAAAATTTGAAAAATACTAATATGGCTTGTTTTGACACGTCTTTTTCAAGTGTTAAAAAGTTAAGTAAGTGGATTAATCCATACGAAGGGAGTTGGGCTGGAAAATACCAATTCTAACTGTTAAAAGTCCTTGACCCGTTTAATGAAATATTAGCAGATTTGTTTATTTTAATGATGAATTTAGGAATTGGGGCCAAATGCCGCCCGTTTTATACTATATTTATTTTTTTTATTTAAAAATTTAAATTTATTATATACTCTCATTTTTTCCTATTTTTATTTCAATTTATTAACTTTGCTAAATTTGAAAATTCAACGTAGGTATTTTTAGTGAATGTGATGTAACAGTCATGAACCTCAATTCACGAAGCAACTGTCTTACACAAGAAAAAAAAAGAGAAATGAATAAGAAATAAAAAAGGCTGAGCAGTGACAGTGAACTTTAGTTCATTCGTAAGCCGCTTCGCTTAGATCACGATTATATGATGTCACGCATCATCAGCGCCGTCTTGTGCGTGCGTTTGACAAATATAATCAAATGGCGTTTAAAATGAAATTATCGTTACCTTTAGATTTTTATCTTCATTTCTTTTTTAAAACTTTGAAATTAGGTTTATACAGTTTACCAAATGTTTCACGGACGATGATTAAATGTAATGCACAATGTTAAATTAATCACAGGTGATGTAATATCCTGAATTCATGAATTTATGAATCGTGTGAGGATTTTTTGAATTGCCCCTAAATTTGATTGATATAAAAACCTTTTTTCCTAATTCTATGATGTAATCTAATAAAATACTGTGGTAACATTAACTAATTTAAGGTAAATGCAATTTTCTATTTATCTATCCAATCATTTGAAATGGTTTTACGATTTAAACCGAAAAAATGGCTCCAGGTTTGAAACCGGTTTTAACAATTTTTATTTGAAAAAGGAGAAAAAAAAAACTGTCATTAAAATGATTTATTTTTCTAATTAATTATATAACAAATTTTAATTAATTATTATTTCAGGATGAAGTTCTGGCAATGTCAGAGAAAACCGTTGTTCAACTTGAAGATCTCGTATCGTGGATCGTGGACGACGGTTGGTGGCCAAAGGGTAACTCAGTTCGAAAAATGTCACCCGATGTTACATCGGTATTCTCTACAGTTGAAAATGGTAACATGATGAACAAGGATGAAATAAAACATGACAATCCAGGTACAGGAATTAATATAACAATAATAATTTTGTATTTAAAAAAAAAAATCATTTCCTGTTTATCATCGATTTCCATGTGGCAGCAATTAAAACTGATGCTAAAGGAAAATTGAGGTTCCTTCACACCTATTTTTCCTTTTATCAGTGACGAGCTTTTGTCTCATGGTCCCCTCTCGGAGGGTGGTTATTTTTGCTGACCCCTTTCTTTATTTTTTTTTACTTGACCCTTGCTGCTTTAGGCATAGGGTGGAGTTTATCGGGTAAAATGATAAAGGAATTAAAGAAAACAGGAAGTGACGTCATAGGATTAAATGATTTACAAGAGATTTATATATAATTTGCTTTATCATGCGTAAATGCCTATTTTAAGTTGTAATTTGATTTTCTCTTTTCTTTTTCTTGTTAGTTTAAAAATAAAAATAAACAGTTATTTTTAAATTTTTAATAAATTTTATAAGTGATGATTGATACTTTAATTAGTTTTTTTTATTTAGATGAATTATTTTGATTAGGGTTTTTGGTAAATACAGATGCGTGGCCCATTTTTGGAATATAAATCGTTACAGTCTAATAATACTGCACAAAAGATCGTTTTTCGATCTTGTGTGACGTGAATACGAAATGAGGAGCGAAGAATTTAGCTAAGGACAAAAATCCTGTATGAAAAATGTAGGAGAATGGATAGTTCTTTTCATTTTGCTTCATTTTTATGTAATGGGCAAATTCCTATCTACTTATTAATAAACCAACAAAGCAGTAAAAATAGTGATGATAATAAAAAATAATATAAATTATTTAAAATGTTTAAAATAATTTGCTGAATTGAATTTGTCACGAGAAATCGATGCTAATGTTTATTTATTCCAAAAATATTTCTTTTTAAAAAGAAATTTTTATTGCAATTTGTTTTTATTAAAACCTGACACGAAAGGAAGTGAAATTTATTTTTAGGCCTAAGTAATGTTTGAAAGTTGATTCTGTTAGTGTTTTTTTCTTTTTTTAATTTTTTTATTTTAGTCTGTTCTCTCTTCAATCTATTTTTTAAGGGATGATTTTAGTTGAAGTTGCAAGTTGATAAATGGCAATCGATATCCAGACCATGTTTTCAAATGCGACGTGAAATTTTATTTTAAAATTAAATTCTTGTTTATTGAAGAAAAAATTTAAAAAGGAAATGAATATGTAAATTTTTTTTATTTATATAATTTTTTTTTAAAGTTTATTTTTTTTTTATGAAAACCATAATTTTGTTTTGTGTTTATATTAAAATTAGGTGCAACAACAAATAAATTACAACTTATAAAAAAAGAAGAAAAAAAAAAACAAAGTACAAAACAATTTCATTATAACGAGGGTTGGGCATGGAGCCAGCTTACGTATTGTGAAATGTTTTTAAATGTTTCTCTATCCAACTAAATGAATTTTATTACTCATTCCCATTTATTATGTAATTCAGTATCAAATTCGCTCTATCGATCGCTTTGCCATTAGCTGTCCTTTATTATATAAATTGAACTAAATATATAATAAATAAATTAAATTAAAAAAATATATTTTAAAAAATAAATACTTATTTATTTATCTGTTTAATAAATATTTTATTTGTAGCAAATGAATTAAATAAAAGAGTAGCAAAGTGCAAAACAAATTTATTAATCGTTAAACTAAAGGCAATTGCATTTTATGGGAAGAGGGATAAAAATCTTGAATCCTTTTCAGTTTTCACCACCTTTCCCCTATACCGAAAACAGGGACCAGGAAAGGAGAGTAGAAACTTGGAGGGGGATAAAAGGGCGGGGACATGTTTGGCTTGGGCGTCTATTCGGGGGATATTCCTTTATAAGTCACGTGAGCGATAGGATCTTATGCCTAGCAGGGGATTTCAGTGGGGGTTGTTTTGTGGACCCTATGCTGTTTAGATACCCCTATCCATCCCCTCTAAACAGGTGTTTGCCAAATGTCACCTAAATTGATTTTTTTATTTTCATATATAAATATTTTTTTTTATTTTTATTATATTTTTATTTTTATCTCATTTTAATTGATTTTTGTTGCGTTTTGGAGGTTAAACATGATGTTGTTTATAAATTTTTGATGGTTTGACGTTTATTATTGATTTTGTTTATTAATTTTTATTTAATTTATATAATTTTTTTTTCTAAAGAGGAAATAATATTATTGATTTGAATTACATTAATCATTTTAATCATATTACGTTTTTGTTGAGTTTTATCAATAACAAGAAAAAGGGAAATAAAGTAGAGTAATTTTATAAAAGAACGAGGAAAAATAGAAAAAAAGCGGCTACAAGTTTTAAGAGGTCAATCCTAAATCTGGTTTGTGTTTATTTTGGTAGCCATATTGGATTTTTTTAAGTTTTCAATTGATTAAATTTTAATTTACTTAGTGGGGATTTGGGTCTTAATTCCGAGTTTGAATTTGGTTTTAATAAATATTAAATAATGTTTTTGAATATTTATTGAAAATAAATTTAAAAATAAACAAGCTTTATTATGTTATGACATGAACCGTATCATTTCCGCCGAGTTAAAACTGAAAATCAACAAACCCCAACCTCAAATTAAGTTAAGATTTAAAACATTTTACTGTTGAAATAGACTTTAAAAAATCAATATATTATTTTAAAATTCAAAAAAAAAATTGTTTTGTTATAAAGAGGAGAAACAATATTGATTTCAATTATATTGATTTAAAATCCTAAATAGAGAGTGAGTTGATGCTGATTCAGCTTTAAAAGTGGGTTTAATGTGTTGATTAGTGGTTGTTTGACAAACAAAACGAGTCCTGTTCTCCGTTTGAGCACTAAAATTAGTGTTAATTAATTTTTTTATTATTACTTTTTCCACATTTAACAATTTAATAATTGTTTAATTTAATTCAATTCATGTGTAAATGAAATCGGTTATTGATATTTAAATTAAAATTTATATTTGAAGAATAATATGGGTAGGTCATGAATTTGGATTAAATGTTATAAAGTTATATTAACGGAATACAAGTGCTTAAATGCGGATTTTATTTAGTTGCGAGCAGTCAAGTGAATCACGAGCGAAATTAGGCGGTTGAGTCCATTGACCATTCTTAAGGGGGTTGTTGAATGTATCAAATCTGTTATTTTTCTAGCTGAAATTTGTTGATTAAAACTAACATTTTCTTCTTATCAGCCTTTTTTTTCTCCTGTATAAACACACATTAAAACATAATTTTTTTTTAATTTTTAATTTTTAATTTTATAAATTATAAATTAATATTTTAAAAAATTTTGTAACCGTTAATCAGTTCAGTGATAAGTTTTTTAAATTTAATTTGAGTAATTTATTAGAGTTTTGTTATTCGCCCTTTAAAATTCAGCTTGAATTGATGTTTTATTCATTAAGGGGGAAAAATCGTGCAGGAGGAAAAAACCTGGAGCCAAAAAATTAACAAGTTATATGACTTGATGCTTATAAAAATGAAATTTGAACTTTATTTTTTTTTTATTTTCTCTATTTTTTTAACAAAAGGTTTTAAAAATTGATAACTTATTAATAACATTTTTTAAGTAAGACTGTTAAATATTTATACTTAGAAATAATTTTTTAATTTTTTTTTAATATTTATTTTGGGAGGTGGGAAAAATAAAAAAGACTTAATAAAAGAAATATGGGAGTGTTTAAATATTGTAAATAATAAATAAAAAAGGCATGTGGATTTTTGTAAAAGAGACGGGGGAAGGAGGGAAAAGAAGGGAATTTGCTGTGGGCCAATATTGAAAAGCTGACGTTTTCTGCTTGAAAGAAATATAAGCTTGAGCTTGGCAACAAGCCAATATTGAGTCTTCTAACAAATTAAAAACAAAAATAAGATAAAATTCAATTTACAAATGAAAAGCTAGGAATAAAAATATGTTAATGAATTTGTTAGGCAATTAATTGTATTTCAAATTTGCACCAAATGTTAAGTCTTTCAAAGGAGGATGTGAGTCAGCGCCATTCTTCCTCTGAGTCAAAATTAAATTGAATAATTTTCTTTTTATTTTTTTTTTAAATTTTTTACTTTCTTTATTTTTTTATTTTTTTCTTAAATGTTGAAAAACAACATTTGGAGGTATGTTTTACTGTTTTTTAATTTTAAATTTCTATTTATTTTTGTATATTTCCCTCTGTTGTTGATTTTGCAAAACAAGTTGAAATTTATTTATCCTTCTCATTTTATTTATTATTTTTTAACGGAAATATCAAATCTTTATATAATATTTATATATATATTTGTTAATGAAATTAAAATTATTTAATTTAGCAATGAAATAGAGATTGAAGCTTTTATCCTGTTAATCATTTCCTAGAACTATTTTTATCAGCATTTAAGCGATGTGACTATCACTTTGTATTTTATTTTATGTGTGTTGGCACAGTGCCAACTCCATTTTCTATTATACCATTTTTAAATTAAGGGAATAAGTCGGCTGCCATTGTGTTTATCTACTATTTATCCTAATTATCAGGGCTTGAAACGTGTTATTTTATGAGCACAAGCTGCGTCTTGTATTGTGTGTAACAGGACCTACGAATAAATCAAGGCCATGCTGTTAAGTGACATCCAGCGGCACCTGCTACAAACTCAAACAACGTGAACATATCATAAATTTCAAATACTGATAAACAAAACAAATTTAGAAACGGTTTAAGCAATTTAAAAAAAATTATTATTATCGGTTTAAATTTTAAATAATAAAAAAAGTAAATGGGATTTTATTCGCAGTGTTTATTGTATATGTTGTCAATTACGGATAATGAGGCTTAATGTATGGGTTACATAAACTGCTCGTTATTTTCTACATCAATCTTTCATTAGTTAAGCTACATAAATTTATTTAGAAATATATTTCTTTAATGATGTTAATTTGGTTTCTGATGTTATTTAATTATGGTATGTAGTATTTTATTTATTTATTTTTTTAATTTAATGTAATGAATTTTTTTTTCTGCTTTGCTTGTGAGCGGATGTTGATGTTGTGCCCATCTTTGTATCAACTTTAAGACGACATTTGCGGGCGCAATTGCAGGAGGGTGGAGCCAGATGCAAATTAATGATTGCTGGTGAAAGTTTACTACTGAAAATTACGAATATTAGACTTTGATTATGAGAACATGGTAATGAGACGGCACGATGAGAATAACTAAGAGAATCAAAGAGTTATATTGCATTGAATGCGAGCAAAAGTAATAGTGAATCCCGTGCGTAATTTGATTAAAATTTCAAGCTTGTTTGCTAGCAGCAAGTTAAATACATTATTAATTAATTGGATTTAAAGAGAATTTTAATCTTGTTTTATTTTATTTATGTTTAAGTTAGTTTTAATATCGAGGAAAATTAAAAATTTCCTAATGAAATAAAATTAAAAAAAATTATATAAGGAGAGAGAAAAAAAATCGCTGCTTTTCTAAATAAGGTTTAGGTTCACCAACGAATTGTGTCAGGGAAATAATAATTGTCTTTACATTCGCCTGCTGGTGAGAAAAGTCAGGCACTAGCATACAAATGAAACGACCGAAGGCATGGATAAAAAAAGGACAAGAAAACACCTTGTGGATAAAACGAAAATATTGCATATTAAATGAGCTGAGGGAACCATAAAAATTAAGTTTTTTTTTTAATATTATGTATAGTGATATGAAGATTAAAACATTGACCGGAAGCGGATGTGAATGAATAACAAAAGAGTGTTGTTAAATTATATGACTTGAGGAATATCGTATGAATATGAAATGGTTAATTTTGAATGAAATTTATTTATTATTTATTAAAATTTTTAATCAAAATTCTATTTTAAGTAATAAAATTAGAATTTTAGTATTTATTTTGTTTTCGAGTGTTTTTAAGAAACCACTTGTGAATTTTTCGATTTATTCATTTTGTGTTCGTTGAAACGAATATTGGCATTTTGCCATTTTATTTTTTTTTTTTACGTTTTTTTTTTAAATTTTTTTTTTCTTTAATTTATTTATTTGGTTTTAAAATACCGAGAGTAATTTTAATTCTGAAACTTGTAATCGGAAAACAAATGCTTGAAAGAATAGATAATTCCAAGTATGTCTGCACTAATTTATTGAATTAAATGTGCACGCAATCAATATGGCGATAAGAAATTTCTATGTATTTATTTTTAAACTCTACTGCTATCTTATCAGGGATGTTCCCGTCTTTAATTAGAGACAGGGAATGTGCTAATCTATGATAAATATATTCAATTTACTTATTTATTTATTTATAAATTTAAAAATTTTTATTTTAAATTAAATAAACAATTTTTTTTCTTTTTAAATTTTGTTTCTATTCGATTTATTTTGGAGTTGATGATGTGAGTTTTGGTGTCGTCCTTGAGTTGCTGTTGTTACTACCATTTGAAAAAAAATGAGAATCCATTTTGTGCCAATAGGAAATTATCTTCCCAGAGGGAGGAGAAATAAATGAATAGTTAATTCCAAATAGAATGACTGGATTGTGTGGTTCATTTGAGAATTCAAGGAACCAGATGAACACAATCGATCTCGCAAACAGAACAAGTGTTTTAAGAATAAATTTCATTTATTGGTAAATGTGAAAAGTGGAGGGTTTAGCTTTAGACAAACATTATCGAGAGGAAATTAAATTTTTGTAAATCGTCATCTTGCTTCCATTTTCTGTCATTTGATTTAATATTTGTAATTTATTTCTTGAGGAAATTGCGTGACGCATCCCCATAATTATGTCATGGGTTTCTAATATTAAATATTTACTCATTGCTTTGTGACGCTTTTATAGACTTTTAGATTGACATTAACCTGTTTTAAAATTTATTTGAAGTTTGCTTAACTATTGAAATAACCGTACGTTTAGACGGATACATAAATATAAACAAGAAAATGGTGAAATTTATTTAGAAAATTTAGTCGTTTTGAAAGATTTTTTTTTAATGATTAATTTTTTATTTTTATTTTTTATTTTATTTTAAATATAGAAAATAAATGTGATCAAGTGCCAAGTGTGACAGTCCTGAGTTACCCACGATACTGTCGATATCGAGCTATCCAAAAGAGATTAGAATCATCTTCAGACCGAGAGCATTGGCTCAATAACAACTACGTCCATATATTGGGCGGTTTTCCTCCAACTTCGAAACCTCATCTGGTCCTTTTCTGCCGCGACACAGTAGACAGGCCTGATTTAGAACAACATGAACGATTTGGTGCTCATTTAAGTAAGAATAAATCAACAATTCTTACCACAGTTAAAAGGAATTTGGTCAGACGAAAAAGTAAAAATAAACTTTAAAATTTTAATTTATCTTGAATGTATATTAAATTATATATTTGATTTTATTTTTGATGATTCTAAAGTACCTAACTTGAAAGGAAGACCTCGGAAAAGAAGATTGAAGTGTATCGTAGGAGTTGGAGAAAAGTCACCAAGCTCAGAATCTAACACGAGCGAAGAGGCCAAAGAAATCAAAGAGAGAAACAACAACAGATTAATGGTTAAAGTGAGTTTTTTTTGTGTGTGTATCTGGTAGATTGATGACGGCAATCTTGTGTTTACTTTGAGTTCTTGTACTCCTAGACACATTTTGTTTGATTGTTTTTATCACGATACAAGATTTAATTTGTTCGGACTGATTAAACATCAAATTTTTTTTCTGTCATTTACGATTTAAAGATAAAATGAAGTGAGTTGTGAAATTTAATAAGGTTTTGAATGACATGATTTATTAAATGGTGTCGTAATATGTTTTTTTTAGAAATAATTTTTATTTTTAAAAATAGGCTAATAAGACTTTTTTGTTAGTTATTGGATGAAAATGGCCTTGCTTATATATTTATTTATTATTTATTTATGAATTAATTTATTTATTTAGTAAACGATCGATTGATTATGAGCTTAATGACTATGATTATAATGAAGGAAAGGGGAAGGACTGTACCGAGTGTGAAAAATTGATTTTATGATGAATCTATTTTCCGTCTATTCAATCTAAAAATTCCTCGTCGGTTTTCATTTAATTTTCTTTTTGAAAATCAATTTGGGTTTTGTTTAGTAATGAGAAACGAAGTTCATTATGTTTAATGATTCTTTTCTCATTTTTCATAAATTGAATTTTTTTTTTTAGAAAATTAATATTAAATTTTCATTTTTAAATATGTATAAATTTAGCTGATAAAATTACTGTTTGTTTGACTTTTTATTACTCAATGCGGCGCTACTGTTTAGCTACACGATATTTGTGGTTTCATTAACGTGAGATTTTTTTTTTGTTTGCAGAAGAATCAAGTGAAAAACATCAATTCCAGAAATGCGGCTGAGATTAGAGAAGAAGAGGATTTCTTGGAAGACCTTTTCACTTTTATGAAAGATAGAAAGACGCCTATAGAACGTGTGCCACATTTAGGATTTAAACAAAGTTTGTTTTTCATCAATTACATGCTTTTTAAAGTGCTAATTCATTTATTTTATCTTTTTTTATTATTTTTTTAGTTAATTTGTACTTATTTTATTCATATGCTCAAAATTTGGGTGGATATGAAAGGGTAATTTCATTTTATTTTCTACTTGTTTTGCTCTTGTATTTTTAACTTTTTTTCTGTGTGTCTTGGCAGATTACCAGCAAAAAGCTGTGGAAACAAATTTATGATGTTCTTGGGGGCAGTCCTGGGAGCACTAGTGCTGCAACTTGCACCAGGAGACATTATGAAAGGTAAATAAGAAAAAAAAGAATAAATGATGGAATTATGCTTTAAATGTATTGATTTAAATTTACAGGCTACTTTTGTCGTATGAACGTCATATGAGAGGAGAAGAATATAAACCTTTGCCAATTCCATTACGTCAAAAACGGCCGTTGAGTATCACGAAACGACAGCCATCATCACCAACACCACCGCATTCAATGCTCATTCCTGAAATTCACTCTCAATCAGACGTGAGTCCTACTGAGACTTCTGGAGTTTTTTCTGTGAGTAGTGCAGCATCTCCTACTGAGAGCAGCCTCACCTCTCCTGGAGAACGAGATGATACGTCACCTAATGTACCGTTGGAGGAAGAAAATGGTACAAAGAAAGGTGATAAAAGCGCACCACTTTCACCGTGCGACATCAGGTGCGATACCCCACCAGCAACTCCACCAACTGTGTACGAAGAGAATCGGGAGTTGATGACCCCGTGTTTGAAAGAAGAACAGTGGGAGGAGCGAAGAAGGAAATCCACACACCCAAAACAAGTAAAAGTTGATTTAAATGAGCTATTGTGAATAATTCTAAAATTAAAATAAAATATAATTTACTTTCAGCGCTTGAAGGACGAAAATTTTGCAGCCAAAGAAAGGCAATGGGACGAAATCCGACGCCTTAATGCCATTGAAAGAGATAAAGTAATTGAGATATTAATTTAACTGATGTTGAAAGTTATTAATTAATTTGATTTTGATTTAAGGTCAGACATATGAGCCATTCTATGCGAGTATCGCATACTCAAAAGAAATTAAAAGATAGTAAACATCACTTGCCAGAATCAAGTCCCGTTCCATTCGATGTGCCACTGCCCAAAGAAATTAAAAAAGAAATACAACCAACTCGTGTTTCGAATGAAAAGGAGCTAGTGGTATTGACATCCAGTTCAACCGTTTATCCTTCAACTGCGATAAAACAGGTGTACGAAACTCCAGTAACACTTAGCAGTTTACAGCCGCCTTTGGCTGATTTATCGCGTGTTGTTAACGCGCTGCCAAATCCTTCAGAAAGCAAATCAGTTACATCTTCGAACAAATTATCTTTTTCTTCGGCAAATCATCAAACTGTAGATACATTAGGGGTTAAAATAGATAAAGAAATGATGATTGAACGACACGAAATGACGTACTCAACGCCAAAGATTGATAATATGCATGCCATTGACAAAATGACTAGTTATACTTCGCCATCAACACTGCCCTATTTAAATATAAATCAACAAGATGGCGAACATTCAGCAAAAGAAATGGCATCTAGACATTACAGTAGCTCTGCTATCAACTGTTCACCAATTTCACCTCAGAATTTGGTTGCGAGACCTACAGTCATTCAGCATACAACTCCATTTAATCGAGGTCTACCAAAAAAGGAGCACGTTTATGGGTCTTCTTTATCTATGACTCCGGGAGATTTGTCGCGAGGTGTTAATTCGGTCCCATCGTCGATATCGACTTCTGATCACCATCCTCATCTTCCATCTTATTACTCACAAGGTTACCCACAGTCGCATAAAAAGGCGCGATATGACCCTCATCATATGATCTCATCATCTCAATACTACCCAGCTCCGAAAATTTTTAATCATCCACAAGAAAATTTAAACATGGCGCCCAGTAGCATTTCATCTAGAAGTACGAATGTTTCTCACCAATCAACGACGAGTTCTTCATACATTGAAGACCAAGTTTTAGATTTAAGTATGAAAAAGCCGAAGAAGAAAGAAGAGGAAGTAAAACATACAGTTCATTATATTGAGGATTTAGCGCAGTACGAGAGGATTACACCTCCTGATAAGGAATTAGATTTATCAGTTAAAACTAAATTCACTTCTTCAGAATCACACATACCCTCACATTCGTCGACATATTTCTCAACTGCATCATTTGCTGGAAACGAACGTGTTTTAGCGCCACCAATAAGAACTAGCAGTGTGAAGGAGTATAATAATTATATGGAAAGCAATCGTAGTTTAAGTCCTGTAGTTTCAAAGTCAAATACGATTGATAGTTTAAGAACAGAACAGAAACTAGATAAAGGAACGAATTCTAATCAGTCATGTTTAACAGTTTCGTGTGTCCCTCTTGTGCCGAAGCAGCCATTTTATTCTCATCAGATGACGCCTAATTATTACACATCTTCCATGTACGCCTTTTCATCTCCGTTCATGGTTCCGCCTGCGTCACCATACGTTTCGAGCGATCATTTGCATGCGAGCATCACTGCCTATAAGGACATGTTTCATCCAAGTTTTTATAGTAGTCCTTACCCTTATTCTACTGCGCCTCCACTGTATCATCATCTATATAAGGAAAATCAACCATCATATCTTTATCCTCCCAAATGATAATTCGTGCTACTTAGTACAAATTATGTTATTATTATTATATTATTGACAGCTTGAAATTTTCAAATTTTCAGTTTAATTTTTTTTTTAAGTAATTTTTTGTAGAAACTTTTGTTTGAATTTTTGGTGGTTTACTCAATTTCTTTCACCATGCATTTTATAGTATACAAATTATATCATTCAAAGAATGATTTTTTTAAATAAAATTTGATTTGAAAGATATGAATATCTTTAGAATTTTTGCATTTTGTTAATGTGAGTTAATTGGTGGAATAAATTTTTAATTTATTTTTTAATTTCAAGCTTGCTGTATAAAGTATTTTAGTTTATATTTTTTATTACTATT
Organism: Geophilus carpophagus; assembly: GCA_034687075.1. Classification (NCBI taxonomy): domain Eukaryota; kingdom Metazoa; phylum Arthropoda; class Chilopoda; order Geophilomorpha; family Geophilidae; genus Geophilus; species Geophilus carpophagus. The sequence continues at coordinate 104,236 of JAQFZN010000003.1, read as the reverse complement.
TTACATGTGTGAATTTTTGTACAGTGTTGAATGCTGAATGATTTTTTTCTGCTAACAAGTTGACATTCCAATTTTGCTATTGTAAGGTGATTATTCAACAGGAGCAGTTAGTCAATGCAATAGAAACTGGAAGATTTGAATTTTTGTTTTCACACCTAACTGGTGTGCAATGTGATTATATTGTACAGAGTAGATTTTTTTTTAACTTAATTTTTTACCTGCGAAATAGGAATTATCCTGTAATAAATAAGAATGAATTGTAATTTAATTTCAAGCGCCATATAACACTTAAAAGATTTTAATTATGAAGCTGTTTTATGTTGGTTTTTAACACTTGTTTCAGAATGAGTTAAATATTGAAAAATACAGTATACTAAAAAAAGAAAGAAAAAAGCAGCTTTATTAATACCGAAATAGAAATTTTATTTGTAGTTCATTTTCTTGTCTTATCTGAAATTTTATTCTGTATTTTTATATGTTCTTATCACTAAAAATAAAAATAATTGTTCAACCTTTAACTAATTGCATTAGTATTTATTAAAAATCAATTTTAATTGACTTAATTATACAATGAAAATTGATATACCGGTACTTGTTGGACATATAAAAGAAATCATAAATATCGATATTCGGTCGATTCAAATTTCCACTTTAGAAGTGAATTAATCGGGCTTCTGCTGGTGTTTGTTCTACAGGACAGTAGGGACATTTCAACCTATAATTTAAAAAATATCGAAACGTACTAAATTTAGGTGGTTTGTAGTTTCGTACATTTTTAAAGATATAATAAAAAACGACAACAAACATGTTTCTCGCGTACTTGTTTCCGCTCGCCAATTTATTCAACGCATCTCTCGAGATTACATGGCCACACATTAATCTCATTGGAGGATTTGACTCTGTGCTCTGTTGACGTAAAATTGGACACGCAAATACCGAATGATAACGATATTCACGACCCAAATCTATTTCAATCTGAAATTTCAAATTCCAATTAAATTAAATAAATTCCAACTACTTTATTAATATTCAACTTACAGGAAGTTCATCCCGTGAGCTCCATACTCCAGTTACTTGCCGCTGCAGCATTACTTGTTTGATATTCAATAGAGCAGGTAATGCTGTACAACCCGCATTAATACTGAAAAACGTAATCGAGTTAAACATAAACATTATCGTCACTTAAAATTTAAAATTCACCACGCGGATAATGGACTATCTACGGATAAACCAAGTAAGGCACATGCGTCTCTCGTGAATAAGTCGCATATATCAATCCAATGAATTGGGTCAAGAAGGTAATTATAAGGGGAATCAGCAATCCCTTGTCGAATGTACAGAAGACTGCCCATTAGTGCTTGTATATCTACAATAATAATCATAGTAATGTATTTGATTTAAGTTGATTTATTTTCGAGATAAACCTGATTCGTGTTGCGCAGCAAATAATGGAAAATTTTGACGAGCATAATGAATAATTTCTTCCTGTTTATCTACACCTTGACTAATTAATTTAATAAACATAAGGCGATGAAGGTTAAACTCTAATTTGCTGTTTTGTTGCATTAAATTTTGTCGATTTTGTTGTGCCCAACTATAAAAATAACAAAATTTTTATCATTTTTAACACATAAATAATATAACTTACTTCAGTGCTGGTTGCAAATCGTGATGTTTTAATGCATCTAAGATTCTATTTAATTCAAAAAATGGTTCCTTTTTATGTTCATCAATAGTTAACTTTGCCTCCTAAAATTAAAAATATTTATGTTGCTGCAAAGTAAACAACTGTAATGCATCGTTTTACTTTGACCAATTCTTCTCCAATATCCAGCATGCCTTGTCGGTAAAAATGTTCGCAAATGACTTGATTTAATAGTTGAGCCTTATCATTTCCCTCGAACACTTCTTCCGCACTTGTAGTTCCAAAATCTGCTGTAAAATTCTACACAAAAACAACATAAAAATTAGTTTATCTCTACTCTTGCGAAACACATCAATCTTACTCTATCAATAGACTTCCCAACTTTAGACACTGCACTGTGTACATCCCTATGTTCTGACGCTATTCTGGACACTGTGTCTTTTACCTTCTTAATGCATTGTGCCAAATGAATTGCTTGAGCAGCGACTATTTCATTCTCACTGTTAACTGAATAAAAGCAAACATTAAATATAAACACATTACTGTTTACTACACTCGAAATTTGTTGCTCACTATTACTAAGATCCTGCTGTAAACCATAAACATGTTCAATGAGATCACCTAAAGCTTTCTCTGTATAATCCTTTATGCTACTAAATTTTGACAGCACTTTTTCCAATTCTCTTTCAACAGCAATACAAGAATCCATTTTGTTTTCGTAGCAACGTTTGACGTCACACCGGGTTACAACTACGTAATATGTTGGTACGGGATCACATTTGTCTTCGGAAAATTACATGTTTTTAAAACAAAACTACGATTTTTTTAAATGTAATATTTTTATTTTAAAAATTAATTATTTATAATTTAAATTAAAATTTAGATTTTATTGTAAAATCTGATATTTTAAGAAGTTGCGGGACTCTGAAAACAGTGATCATCTGATCTGATCTGTGCTGCTTGTGGCGAGATGGTAGGAGTTTGTAATGTATCTCGTGATTTTTTTTATCCCCTGTACTGTACTCATAAAATCAAATTAACTTTAATAGCACTTTATTTTGCTTTCTGTTCATAAAAAAGCACGATAAAACACAAAATGACATTAAAAAAACAAGTAAAAATCTGACATTTTTCTAATGATGTAGTATAAACAAATCAACATTTGTTATTTGATACCAACACGATAAAATATGTTTTTATTTTTTACTTAGTAATTTTGTTTCCACATAGTATTACATTAGAATATATTAGTAAAACCATGAAATGAGTTCAGTTTTACTCAGCTTTGATCAAAGAATCCCTTGCAAACATATTCATTAAGCATTACTAAAAATAATAAATTTTCCACAATTATAATATAATTTTATTTGTAAATTTCAGGCATGAAGCTTTTATACACAAGTAAACTGACATGTGGGTGAAACTTCTACTTCTGTTGGCCTACTTGCTGGCTCTATTTTTCGTATCTCGTCTGTTGGAAGCAGCAGCTTGGTATGAAGCTGGTTTACTTCCTTATCGAATTTTGGATCCATTTTCGTTGAGTGTGAAGAAATTAAAACGACTCCTTGAAACTCGTGGAATGAGTTATGCTGGCCTTGTAGAGAAACAAGAGCTTACGACATTGGTTCAGTCTTCAGGTGAATTGATTAATTTGATCGTGATGTAATTTGCATTTTTAATTTAGTTTTTGTTGCATTTTTCAATGCGATTAATTAAACGTCATTTCTAATAACTTACTTTCAATTCTTGCTTTCTTCCTTGTTTACATGAACTTGCTTGACTTGACCCCGTTTTCTAAGTCCTGAAATGAGCGTGAGAAACCGTTCGACGACTTTGTAATTCCTTAGGGAACATTATGTTGCTCTAGAGAAGCCTGTAATTAATAATCATTTTCAATTATCTTTTTAATAATTTTCTCTAACCTCGATTGATTATATTTTCCGATTAAATGCACTAATAACTTCGCATGGAATTCTTTATTAACTTTTTACTTACTCTTTAATTATAAACTTTTATTATTATATACATTTTCTATCCTACAGGTGACGTAACTGAAGGTGAACTATCAGAGAGCGAATCTGATGAAACCAGTGGTCAACCACCACCCACCACCCACTTTACAGGTGGAAGTCATTTTTACGAAGAAGTTGAGGACACCAAAGACAGTGTTTGGCTCGTTCAAGTGATTCCACCTACGGGGTCCCCACTTTTATCTGATGTCATATGGAGAAAATTAAAATCTCGACTTTCTCCATTTGGAGTTCGAATGGGGATATTTGACTGTATAGTGGACCAAAGGTTTAATTTAATGAATTTATAAATATTGATGTATTATTTATATATTTTTTATTTTAGGTTATGTAAACGGAAAGGTTGGGTTGGCCCGCAACTTATTTTAGCAATGCCTAAAGGACATCGAGCCAAGGACAACGTGGTTCTACATGCATATCCATTTCGGGGAAATGTGCGTGTAGAACCGATCATAAGTTGGCTTTGTAAACATTTGATGAGTCGGGTGCATCATGTGAAATCAGTAGAAGAAGTGCAATCCGACTGGCTTCAGTACGATTCTCGCAGTAGTAAATCAGAAGTTCGCGTGCTTTTGTTTTCTGTCTTACTCGATCCCCCGCTCTTCCTTTTGGCCCTTGGGGTCAAATTTTCTGGTCGGATTCGTGTTGGTATGATGCAAGTTAAAGATAAAGAAAAAGCGAAAGAACTGCAAGAAATTGGTGTAACAAAAACACCCACTTATCTCGTCATCACTCCAGAACGAATCTTCGTTTACGGACAGCGTATAGGAGAATATTTCAGTTACCGACGTATGGAATTGTTTTTAAAGACATTAAGGCCTGAAGTGAATGATGTTTTTGTGTTGAGTTTGATAATTGTCAATTTAATTGGTTCCTTGAATTTGTTATTTGTACGCAGCCGGTTATGGCGACATTTAATATCTTGTTTCTGGCGATTAGCTAAAGCAAATTTTATTCTCTTTTTGTTATGGCTAATTTTATTAGCACTGCTATCTTTCCAATTTATGGACGTTTTATCCGAATTTGGACTCAAATTAGTACGCTTGTTGAGCGGCAGCGACATAGCTGCAGCGTTACGAAACGAATGGCAAAAATGGTGCAATTGCACATTGGGTTTAGGTGCATCTTTTTTTGCATTTTGTTGGTTCTTTTCATGGCTGTGGAACCGTTGGAGGCCTCAAGATGTGTCTTCTACTAACACTTCTCGGTTGACTACCGAATGGTGGTCACTAGACACGTATATTATGGACTGTTTCTTCCGGCCAATGGCATCTCTAAATCAGCCCTTAACTCCTAGTGATCTAGACTTGGAAGAAGGAATGGAATTGCTCATCGAAAGACTTGCTGTTCCAAACCTATGGCTTCATCCTGTCATTCCAACTGATTATATTAAAGATTTACCTGTATGGAATTACCATGCAGCTGTTAGCAGCATTGAATGCGACGATTTTTCTAAAGACTCGACGTGTTCAGAAAGCGATATCAAATCCAGTGAAGATGAAGAAGGCAATTTATGCATTGGTTGTATGACGATGCAGTCACAAGAACAACATGAAATTTTAATGCCCATTTCTTGTAAATGTAACTCCGGTGAAAAAAGAGAACGTTCGAGAAGAAGAGGGCGGATAGATGTTTTGCCTCCTGTAGGAATGTTGTTATGCCAAGAATGTGCCATTTGTTTAGATCTTTATAAAGATGGAGTCGTCATATGTGGTTTACCGTGCGGACACAATTACCATGAGCATTGTATTCTTCTTTGGTTATCGCGTGATAATCATCACTGCCCAGTTTGTCGTTGGCCAAGTTATAAATCGAAGACAAGACCCAAGATGGATTTCAAGTCGAACTGATTATTATACTTTAATTATAATTTTTTTTTCCTTTTCTTCCATTCCAATGTCAATTTCTATTAGGTTTTTGTCTTCGCGTGACAATAAAAATGCCAAATTTCAGATTGAAAAATATTTACCTTTAATTATATGTTAATACATTTGATAAATTTCATCACATTTTAAATTAATTATATATATATTAATAATAATTAATTAATAATATTCATTTATCTCAACATATTTACAATTTTGAATAATTAAATAATTTTACATTTCAACAATACCATTTTTAATTTATGGTAATACATGGCAGTGGTCATTACATTATCATATTAATCTCTCCAAATAAATTTTGATTCTGAAAACTTGACGTATTATTATTAAATTAATTGTTTTTTGGCTCGAGCAAGTTGAAATCAAAATTGGGCATTTCCAATGGAGCAAGAGGGGGCAACTCGACAGGACTGAAGTCTCCACTAGGTGAGAAAACAAAAGGTGAACTGGAATCAGTAGTAACTCGTAAATGAGCCATTTTACTACTGGCTCTACTGCTGGGATCTGACGACGATGTATTATCGTTCATGATTTGCATGCTGTCCAGCAACAACTGTAATTCTTGTTTTTCTTCTTGACATTTCTCGAGTTCGCTTACGAGTCTTTGTACTAATCTTTTGAGATCTTCGTTGTTCGTTTTTAATTCTTCCATCAACATTTTATCGTCTTTGGGCATTTTACGCCCGAGTTTGATGGTTTCTTCACTGTTATCTCGCTCTTCCGATCTTATTTCTTGGGTTTCTTCTTCCAACTCTTGTTTGTTTTGCATTAGAAACGTGAGTAACGAATCATTTTCCTCCATCGTCCTATAAATAGCGTACTGTAACTCTCCCGTTGCTCCTTCGGGTGAAGGAAACACCGTTTGTTCCGAATCTCCTCTCTCAATTTCACTCAATTTCTTTTTTTGAATTTTTTTACGTAATTTTTCAGCTTCTCGTTGTTTAAATCTGTGAAAATAAAATGTTCTAGTTTTACATTACGACGCAATATCTTAATTACAGTGTCAAGGTTTACCTTATAATTGCTTCTTGTCTTACATGATAATCATGTTGTAATCGAAGTGACTCCAACGCTTTATCTGATTTTGTCATGTGCATAGCATCTTTTAATAATTCTACGAGTCATTAAAATATAATGAGTACGATATAAAATTACAGAAAACAACATTTCAAATATAATTCTGTTACCAGCTGCCCTCTGGTGATGTCCAATTGCTTGGTCATATTTTCCCAATCGCATAAAATTTTGAGCTTTCCGATGTTGATAATGGGCCTAAATTGTAAGATAAAATGAAAATATTCAGCTACAATTGTTTAAAAGATAATATCTGTTTAATTCATAATCTCCTACGGCATTTAAAGACGAATCCATGCACTCCATTTTCTTTTGTGTGTAATAACGCAGATAACTTTTTGACTTAAAATCCAACTGAACAGCTAACTCAAGATAAGCTGTCTTAAAATGTTAGTGTTATTTTAAAACTGACGAACAAAAAATATCAGGTTTAAACGACCTAAAAAAATCACCTCGTGTCCTATTTACTTGGATTTGCTAACATCTGCAATTGCAACATGGCGGCGAGTTTCGTCCGTTTCAGTTTAATTTCTGCACTTTTAATACTGTTTGTAGCTTCTATTGTAAAGAGCGGTGGGAAACCACCTCCTCCTCCGCAGGGAAGTTGCAATAAAACAACACAACAAATGTTAACTGATCCTTGTTCCCGTCTTGAATTAGAAGTATCGACCGTAGAAAAACCTAGAATGATTTGCGGCACAGAAATTCCTGCTGATATTTTCGCGAATCGTGTTGCGCCGAAAGTTACGCATCCTGCTGTCAAGCCGGTAAGATTAAACTCGTATATAATTATTAAACAACTTACCTGAAAATAAAAATAATTTAAAGCCACACCCACTTGTACCTCCACACCTACACCTGGGTAAACGGCTTCAGGTCAAATCATGGACTCATGTGGCGCGCGCGTTCAAATGTCAGCAGGTTCGTTGATCGGGAAACACCCGTAGGAACACCAACGCAACAGCCACTGGGCCAAGGTTCATTAAAATCCAGTTAAAACTTGATTACTTAACATCAATTCAGTTCCTGATGCATCACCTTCATTCATACACACTTGTTTATTTATGTAAAATTTCTGGAAACTTTCGGTTTCGTTTTTTCCTTTTACTCGGAATAAATCTGTCGAGTATAAGAGATTAAACGGGAATGAAGTTTTATTAGGTTCCGTATATTAACAAAAAGCAAGTAGAATACGAAGAAAGATTTTAAAAAATGAAAAAACGGATAAATTTGAATTTCATAATCGTTCGACTCAGTTTGTTTTCAACTTGATCCATTAATGGGCGTCTGATTCCTCCATTTGACCTTTACGACGCGCCCATTAATGGATGTGGATGTACACATCCTGTTGTCATCTCCTTAATTGGCTCTCAACTAGTCTTTACATTTATTTTATTTACTTAAAATATTTTCTTAACTCGATTTGGTTATGAATTTTTTTTATTTTTTCAATGTAAATGAAATGGTCAAGATTATTATTTTTAAAAAAAATTCTAATCATATTTTAAGCGGTTGAATAAAATAAACATATTTTATAAGATTATTTCGGACATGTGTTCACATATTTAATAGTATATGTGAGTAGATTAACGTCTACTTGTTAAACATATTTCTGTGAATGACGCCCACGTGGTAAGCGTCACACAAATATCGATTTTTTCTTTTCAACGAGATGAATGAGGAGTTTCCATGGTAACAAGTGGTTGGCGCCGTCAGATGATTTTCTATCCTTGATCTTGAATACAGTATTTTTTTAAATATTAAGCAATGAAATGCCTCGTTAAAATTATTTCATATTCATTTCCTTGCTCAATTTCTTTTTAATTTTTTATATTTTATTTAATAATTTATTTATTTCTTTTTATTCTGAAGGAAAAAACGTACGCACTCATAATGGTGGATCCAGATGCACCAAACCATAAATTTCCAAAATATTTTCTTCATTGGCTTTGTTTAAATATTCAGGTATTTTATTTTTATTTTTATTTAATTTAATAAAAAATACAGAAATTTTAATGCTTTCAGGCTAAAGATTTGAAGACTGGTAGTAAACTAGTATGTGGATCTACACCTGCAGGTAAATGTATTTCTATTCATTTTATTTACTTAGCGTTTTTTTCTGCATTTACGACTTAGAATCGTGGACCATAAAGGGGTCATCGAAAGAAAATTGGCGCCAAATTAAACCGATAAGTTATCTAAAACAACAAAAATTTGACCCAAACCAAGAAAAATATGGACACTGAATAATAGACTCAACTTGAGATTAGAAAATAAATACTCCCGTTTAGTACGAAATTCCATTACCGTTCACCATGATTATACAGAGGTTACCCCTTTATGGACTTGCTTTTTGAGTTCTGCTCGAGTGGTGCTCGTGAGGCGCCATCCGATGGGGGTCGCCGATAACACCTTGATTTACGCGTCCGTCCCGAGGGGTGAATGGCCCGTGCTCTCGCCGCCCGCATTGACCGCAGTGTCACGCGCGTTCTCGTTGCCTTCCTATTGTCCTGTCGCCGTTGTTGACATGTGAAGCCGCCAAAGTTAATTGAGGAAAAATATAAATATAAATAATAAATATTATTTCTTCCTTTTGTTGTAATCATTTATATTTATTCGTAATATTTATTTACTTTTTTTTTAAATTTTTTAATATAACTTTTTTTTTAAATTATTTTTAGCCTACGTTCCACCAACGCCTCCTCCAAACACAGGGCTTCATCGTTACCAATTCTTCTTATTCGAACAAAAAGATAAAAGTTTAAATTTTAAAGGAAGTCCTCCTCGGCCACAATTCGATTTGATGAAATTCATAAACGATACAAATCTTTGCGGGCCGCCAGCAGCAGCCTTTGAGTTCAAATCTCAAAACCAAGATAAACCACGTTAAAACAGTTTTCCGCTACTTTATTAAATTTTTCTGTTAAATTTATTCTGAGTATATTTTTGCTATATGTGATTTGTTATTTTGTTGTCTTATTTTGCTAAGGTTAAAAGTAAATTTGTATGTGATGGGAATAAACACACAAAAAATTTGTTAGTTTGCAAAACTTATTGTTTATTAACAACTTGTACGTAAATAAAAATAAGACGAGGTGAATCAATGACCTTGTGACGTCATCTTCTCACTTACCCCCCTTCTCCTGTTTGGCACACCTGATTCGAGCTCCACCCACTCGTAGTTGTCCTTGGATACTGGCTCTGCTTGCGGCTTATGATGAGGGGAGGGGTCAGTGACCTTGGCCAGGGAGCCAACCCCACCCCCAACTTATTTGCATATTGCGATCGAAAAAGGAGACATGTTATGTGGTCAGTGAACACACTGTGCACATTCGAACTCACACCTCAACTTGTTTGAATGTGGACTCGACTCGCGTAACGTCACTCGTTACGTCATTCAAGGTCGTGGCCATTTTGGGGGCCGAATATGTTTCATTTTCATGTGGGCGAAAGTGGCGCGTGCCGGGCGTCCATTCGAAGGTCGAAGAGGTCATTTGGGACAATTGATAGAACCTCCGTTCGAATTATGCAATAATGAACGTGGGGGCGAAAACGCGAACGTTCTTTCCTATTTTTTTTTCTCGTTCTTATGGCCTTGTTTGTCTCAATTGAAAATTTACATTTTATTTCATTTTTATGAATACTTTATAATCATCACAACTAACTGCATCGTATTCGCTTAAAATGACAATTTATGTTTATTTTATTTTCTATTTTCATTAATTCATCAAATCGAATCCGAATAAGAAAACATCTGTTCGGATTTTATTTAATTTTTACAATTTTTGTGTGATTCCAATTTATTTACTTATTTAATTTAATCGAATTTTTTGTGTGCTTTTTGTTGGTTCCCATGCTCCATCACTGTATCTAGTGGTAGGTTGTTTTTAGTCGGTCCGTTTTCACGCTTACTGGTGCATGACTCTCACCTCCTTGTCTCCGCTATTCCGAATTTCTAAACTCGGCAAGAAAAAATTAATAGGATCACAAAATTCTGATTGAGTGCTTTCTCTCTCCCTCTCTTTTTCTCTCCTCCTTCCATTCTGCGCCTTCATCTTACGTCTCGTTTTATGCCTCGTCACGGGCCTCAACAAGTACGTTCATCATTTATTTTCCCATGTGTATGTGTTAGTCGCTTGGAATTGTGGGTCGCGTGCGTTCGTTTCGCTTGGTCGCCTCACCCACCTGTTGTTTGGAGGGGCCTCTGAACCTACTTGGCCCGTAATTTGGCAGTGAGGGGGGTCATCGGGAGAAGAATCTTCATCACTTATCAGTATTTTTCCCATGAACTAAACAACATTAACTTAGAAATCAACAACAAAAAAAGAATGAAAACTCCAAAACGTAAAGCCTTATCAGTTTTAGGGCTAAAAAATAGCTTTTCTAATTGATGTGAGGAAATTTTTGGAACAAATGCAGGCGTTTCCATTGAAAGACAACTCATTTAACTTTTAAATGGTTTCTTTTTTGTGTTAGATAGGCGGCCCAACCTGAAAACCAAAAATACACACTGCAAACAAATACTGTGCTATATAATTACATTGAAAACACATAATTCTCTTCTATATTTCCCCTCGTTTTTTTTTCAAACTCAACTTTTGTTCAGTATTTAAATATTACAAGTATAATAAAAGTTATGATGATTTTCTTTAAATGAACACGGGGCGTCGCACGCGTTAGCGTAGGCGGAGTCGCGTGAGGAATTGTGATTTATGGAAGTGATGTGTATCGAGGGCAACCACCATGGGGTCCAACTCTTTTTCCCCTTTTTTAAAACTTTTTTCTTCTTATTCGAAACTTGAAACGTTACAGCAGAAGAAACTCAAATCAGCAAATGATACTTTATACTTTATATTTAAAAAAAACAGAGTAAAATTAAATTTAAGAAAAAAACATATAAGAAATGAATCAAACACGTTGTGGTCATGGGAAACAGACTCAAGACACTTAAAATTAAAATAATTAAAAAAAAAATAGAGATTGACTAGAACGAAACCATGTTGCATTAGTGTGCATAAGAAGTCGACTCAACCAAGTCGTAGGAAATGTATGGGGATGTAACTTCACTCCCCCTCATCACCCCAAGAGACGCCGTAATTACTGAGCGAAAAAGCCAATAAATCACCAAACGAATAATTGCAGCTCGAGGGCCAAGATGGCGCAAAAAGGGGAAGAAGAAGAGGAATTATACCGACGAGTCCATTAAGGAATGCTTAACCCTTTTGTCTCTTGCACCTGTAATTAGAGCGAGGTTAAAAAGAAAGCGCTCTCTTTATAACGACCTTCATCTCCACTGCTTGGTGTCTCAACATACGATGATGCTTCTAGTTTTTTTCCTCTTTCCTTGGGAGGTCGGGTATCCTCCCGGAACTCACTCAAGATTCCCGACTACAAGGCCGTTACCCTAGCTCCTTTTACCCCCCTCTTTTAAACCCTTCCACGTCTCGTTTTACACATTAAAGAGGCAATCGTATAACTGACGACAATCTTGTTATACTTCGGAATTTGTGGTTAATCTTGAAAAGCGTCACCTGAGCCAATCAGAGATGAGACGCCGATAAGGGAGTAAGTGCGTGACTAGACCATCCTTCCCCTTCTACTTATTTAGGGAGTGGAGCTTCAGGGTGTAATCACGGTAATCAGATGTGGTTTTAATGAGTTAACAAAGAGTTCATGCAGCCGGGCGTAGGTTCATCACAAGATCTTTCTTGATATTTTTTTTTGTTGTTTTAATTATTGATCGGACATCGAACTTGTGTGCACGGCGTCCGAAACTGAAGGTTTCGGTGGAGGCTCAAGTGAGGAGGCGTGGCAAGGTCACGCCCTGGCCCGAGGCCAGATCGGGTCGCGCGCCACTCATCCATCAATTGGCTTTTGTCGTCTTGTGTTGTAAGGTCGCAAGTCACGATGACGTCGTTTCCGCATTTGTCTCGGACGCTGCGATAAAAAAGGGGGTGGATCATGGGCAAAAGTTGCTTTTTAATTATATCGAGGTGCAAATATTGAGGTGTGAAAATGCGCCTACGACGTCACAAGCGAGAGCAGTCGTTGAAAAATGTTTAAATTCGTGTGAATTAGATCAAGAAACGATTTTTAATTAAATAAAAGTTACATTTATTCCGCTTCATCTCATCAGTAACCTGCGAATGCGATGACACTCTAAGCGTCCAGTCACGAATACACGACCTCGCCCATAGTTGTCTCCATACTCCCCTCCTGTTTCTTGATGGCTGTTACATTATTTCCAGCGCCTCCCTTTCTTTCGTTTCAACAAATCAACTAATAATTTTTTTTAAAAAGAAATTTCTATTTAATTTTTTTATTTATTTTTCTCAACGGATGATAGAAAAAAAATTATGATCTTGTCCCGTTTGCAGATTTCTAGTTCCGCTCCGAGTGATGGAGCAACAGGTGAGTGCTCGACCAATGTGCGTACGCGCCCGCCCACCCATACCTCGTGTATCTGACCAATGGCGGTGCAATTAGATTCAGAATTGCCCGTGGCGCGCGCTTCGGCGTCTGCCAGTGTATCCGCTAGGGAACTGAGTTTGCCGGCCGTGTTCCGTACAAACTTATTCGGATAGCCTAATGATATCAAATGGATCCGCGAAGAAGACGTTGAATCAAATGAGTAAAGGGCAAGTGAGTTAATCTCTAAAACCAATTTCACTTTTTATTTACCGTTTTGTTTTCTTATTCTTCTTTCTCGCTCCTTTTTTTAAATTCTTCTTCTTTTTTCCTTAACAAAATTTTCATATCTTGTTTGAGATCTGCTTTTTAAGTTCTCAATATGCGCAACTGGTCTCACAACAAAAGTTAAGCAGAATTTGTTTTTAAATTAATAATTTAGTACAGCTTTACCGTGTATTGTTCCTTGAACAAAAGAACATCAATGCCGCCACTTGCGCACGTGGCGGTTTAGTATTTTTTTTAAATTTTTTTATTATAAAAATATGATCATCATTTTTACATGCGACGTTTAAATGAATGCTCACTAGATTTGTGGTTATGACGTCATACAACAACGGCCCAAACTGAAACGGAGATGAAGAGAACGAAAAAAGAGTTCAACATCAACCATCTAAAAACCATATAGTGGATATATAAAAAGACGCCAAACCATCCTTAAAAAAACAAGTTGATCTTTCAGACGTTAGAGAACACTTGCAGACAAGCAAGCGCGCGCGTCTCGTTTCGTTTTTGGCATCCTTCCTCTTCTTACCCTTTTGTTTCAAGGTCAACTTTATTTACTTATTACGCTTTATTTCATCTCCCAGTGTCCTTCTTACTCCGGTTATGTCCTTATTTAAAAAAGAAAAAAAAGAAAAGAAAAAGTTGTTAATTGAAGCGAGCGGGACGCGTTGCGAATGTGGAAGGCCAATTTAGCGCCTCCACCCGCTCCCTTCCCCTTACTTTTCAGCCGCGTGCCAGCATCGTGTGCCTTATGTCAATATTTTTCATCTCTTACGTCATTCTGGTCAAGTTATTCTTTATTTTTTTTTTAAAAATCAGTTACGTGATGTAATGAATACTAAAAATATCCACGTGTCTCTCTCACTTTGCTTCCCTCTCCTTTTTTATTTTTATTTAATTTTTTTTTTGCATGGAATGTTGGCCATTCCCGTTTCTCCCCCTCGGCTGTTCTAAATGTTTTTTTAATCTGCTCAATTGTGTTTTTCTTTCCTTTATATGTTTTTTCCCTTAAGAGGAATTATTACACCTTTGTTTATGCCATCGGGACACACTAGATGGCGTTATTGGTTTATTTATTAATCAAACTGCTTTGAGATTGTTCAATTTTTTGTCAATAATAGCATCTTAAATTAATAGTAGTATTTAATTTCCAAAATTTATAAATTCAAATTAAAAGCAAAATAAAAAAATTATCAGAATTATTCTCATCAAAAATCCATAACTATAAATTATATCATCCTTAATCTGATTATTTTAATCTATAAATTATATTTAAAAAGATTAACTTGAATTTTAATCTCTGATATGACTTGTAAAATCAAAAAAGATAAAACTGATATCCATTTTTGTCGTTTTTGCGTATACTCAAGTTAGAGATAATTTTCCATACTCATCAACAACCATCGGTAGCTAATATAAAAATTTAAACACATCAGATGAAAGTATTAAAAAAAATTGGTCAAACGTGCCTTGTTAAACAAAAAAGTCAATCTTTTGTCGATAATACAAATTAAAAATATTTTTAAAAGATCCTTCGCAAGAGTTTATAAACCAATCTATTCTAAAGTCATTTTTATTCTTTTAAAAGCTAAAGCAATTGCAGTAGCTGCGGACCCATCAATGAACTTTAAATTGCATGATTTGCCTTTTAACGTGCAACAAGTGTTTTTTATTTATGCAAATCAAAAATATGTAAAACATTCAACACAGATTTGCAAATGCTTGATAAGAGATTCTCGTGAATTTGATAAGTAATTGTAATAATTGGTGAACACAACAGTTTTCATAGTTCTGATTCGTAAATTAAAAAAATATTTTTCTACTGTAAATGGCATAGTAGTTTGTTACTGTATAACATGTGACTTCTATTTTTATTTGTGTTTAGGTGTCTCACAAGCGCTACCGAGCATGATTATGGACGGTCTAGACACACTCTCGCACGTTGCGTTGAGCGATCCTCATCATACCTTCAGTTTTGACGCGACTACCTACAAGCCACTACAGTTCAACTCTCGGGGGCCAGTTGCCGTTGACACGGCACACGGCTGCCGGGGACACAGCACTGGACTTAGTGATTCTGCTATTAGTGTTAGCATCAACACTCCCGTAACTACAAGTTCAGATTTACCCCAATATTTCAGCAGTGAGACTGCCGATTTTCGTGACCCCATTCCTATAGCAAGTATGTTGACATTATATTTATTTATGTGTAATTTAGTTTAATATACACTATATTTACTCAATTAATACAAGTTGATTAAGATTTATCCTAATTGATAACCTACACAAACATGATTTACATAAATCTAGTTTACCAAACAACTGCCATTCATGTATAATGTTTCACCTATAAAATACGAGAGATGAGGATCTGTAGTCAGATGCTGCTTAGCAACTGTGCATCCACATCACGGCACGTGAATCAGTGTAGAACAAATCAAGAGTGGGTGTGCTCGTTTGTCACTAGTGCTTAAGATGGTCGGTAAAATCGATTGGTGTATGCTAACGCCATCATGTGTTGTAACGGGAAAGCGCAAATACACAAGTGGTTGATATATGAAAGTCCCACCTCACACATGGATGATATAATGCGTAGGTACAAATGAATAGGAAATAAACAACGGAAGAGAAACGTGCGTAAAACTCGTTATTTAAAAAAAAAAACAAAAGAAAATGTACTTAGTAATACTAAACAAGTTGAATCCTTGAATTTGGGGCGTAAGTCCCATTACTAGTGGACAAGTTTGGTTGGGATCCTTCACCTGATGGCAACGTCAGTTGGGTGGAGCATTTGGTTCTGCCCACATAGTATGTTGCTTAGCCACAATTCCACCAATAAGAAACTTGTAGTTTCTAGAGATACCAGCCTTTATAGCTGCTGCATCATCTCTTTTCTTTGCTTATCGTTTTCTGACTTCATTCAACAGTCAGCAACATAAAAGATTTCCCTAGTTTACTTTAAAAATAAAAAATAAAAAAATAGTTCTTATGGGATATAATAGTTTTTATTTCTTAACGAAATTTTCTTTTTCTCTTAAGGCGATCTTTCAGTGTCGTCAGAAGATAGCATGTACCCAAATACCACTCCTCAATCGACTCCTCCAAGTCATAAAATTAGCTATCGTGGTACAATTACTACAGCCACAGCTAGCACGAGTGTCCTTTCTGAAGGGCCCTCATCCTCACCACTCGAGACAACCAGTCCAAATTGGAATTTTAATCCTGACAAAAATCCATTGTTTCCACCATTGCTGAGTTTTTTGACTCAGCCTCAGCCACCATCACCACATCTTCATCATCATCATCACCACCATCAACAACAACAGCAGCAGCAACAACAGCAACAACAACAACAACATTCATCACCAGCACTTAATTCTCCGCATGCTGCATCAGCAGCAGCTGCTGCTGCTTCGCCGGTGACAAGTACCGGTACTGGCAGTCCGGGCCCATCTTATGAATCTCCTGATCGGTCATCGCGAGATAGGTCTTTGTTGTACTCACACCAGATGCATGCAGTGGCACAGGAATTACTCAATCTGACCGTCCCATCTACATACAGTGACACAAATACATCAACAGGTGCCAATTATCCGCTCAAACAGCCGCCTTTGTACAGTAGTTGCCCTGCACAAACTCAAGCTCTTGGTTTACCGCAAATTGTGCATGATGAACTGATTTATTCACGAACTGTAACCACATTCCCTGCTTCTAGCGTCCTTCCACCTGATTATTCAACTGCAGGGCCTTTAAGTAAGCAAGGAGAACTGGGTGAAACAAATGCAGGTCCATCCTCATCTTACCTTATGTCACCAGCCTTAGCTGAATATAATCCCTCGACTAGTAAAGGACACGAAATCCTCAGCCAAGTGTATCAACAGAGCCCAATGCCTCTTAAACTACTTCCAGTTAAACCAAGGAAATACCCTAACCGACCAAGTAAAACACCAGTGCATGAACGTCCATATGCGTGTCCTGTTGAAGGATGCGACAGACGATTCAGCCGTAGTGATGAACTGACGCGTCACATTCGAATTCATACAGGACAGAAACCTTTTCAATGTAGAATTTGTATGCGTTCATTTAGTCGAAGTGATCACTTAACAACTCATATCAGGACACATACAGGTGAGAAACCATTTTCATGCGATATTTGTGGACGTAAATTTGCAAGGAGTGATGAAAAAAAACGCCATGCCAAAGTGCATCTAAAACAGAGGCTGAAACGAGAAAGTCGCAATTTAGGTGGTTGTGGAGGAGGTAATGGTGGTGGATCAAGTTCAACTTCCACTTCAGATATTGCAACAACGACTAGTTTGTAGTTGTTATTTTTCTTTAAACAAGTTTGTATTTATTATTGAAATTTACCCAAAGAGGCCAAAATTGTTTTTCATCTGTGCATAACACCGCTATGTGCCATATTGAAATTAACTCATTTTTTTATTTAAAAAAGTTGCTTTCATTTTTCAAGTTTTATTTTTATTTTATTCATTATCTTGCCGACATTTTAATTTTTAATTTCAAGTTGAGTTCTCTTATAAGGGGAGTTGCTAGTCATCATCTTAATGAAACTTTATTGCCTCGTCTATTGTTAAATTCATACGAAAACCTCGCCGTTATTTTCTTTGCTTTGTTTTTATTGTAAATGAGACAAGTGTGTTCGTTTTTATAAATGTATAACAAAAATCCTTTTGATAGAAGGAAAATATTCTGTACACAATTTGTATAATTATTATTGTTATTGTTATATTGCATAAAATGTTTCATTTAGCCACATACATATTTATATACATATATTTTAAAAGTCTACAAACTTACCAAGAATGTAAAATATTTGATCATATATATATATTAAATATATAATATAAAAATAAAAAATAATGTCTATTTAAAAAAATTAAATTTAAAATATTTTTTTAAAAATTTCCTGTAATTTCTCATTAAATTTCGATGAGTATAATATCAAAAATGGGATAACTTATTTATATGCACGTTTACATATTTATATTTTCAATTTTATTATCTAATAACTTTGATCTCCCCACATTTTTCTCTTACCTACTCAAAACGAACCGACTTACGCCCTCACTTTCCCCTTCTGGGAGTCATGAATTAAAACTAATCGATACAGATGCTCTAAATGAAATTCGTGCTGAATTTTCATGTCAACTTCTTAATTGAAATTTCTTTTACCTTGACCCTTTTGATCCTAATTCAATTTCACACTTCCATGAACTTCGCACGTGTGACATTACTATTTCTTTGCTATTTTGCGCGAGTTATTGACCTTGCAGCTGTGAGAGATCACTGCTCGGATATCGATTGATGTCGTTAGATTTGCGAAGGTGTACAGTATGTACACCTAATATCAAAACAATCTGGTACAAGCGCAAGAATATATTTTGCATATCTCGTATTTAAATATGAAATTATTTTTGAAAATAGAAAAGAAATTTTCAATGTATCTATTTAAAGAATTCATTGATTTCATGAGAGTTGTCATGAAAATATAATTGTTTTTTTTTTCGTTCACTGGTTATATTTAGCCTTGTAAATGTCAATTAGGTAAACCCACATTCCTAGTTTCTCGGACTTGTAGTCTACTGTTAGCTACCAGAATAGCTTCACTGCACTATTGCCATGGCAATGCGTCTGCATGGCAACTAGTCCAAAAAGGTAATGATTGATGATGATAGGTGCACTTAGTAATCATCACGTATGTGATAAGAAAACATGCGTTGATTGGAGATACAAACATAAGAAATTAATAAGATATATCTTATTAATTTATTAATAAAATGAATCGAATAGAATAATGTACGGAAGCCAACCTAATGTCCGTTAGGAGGTGCTTTTTTCAAGTGTCAATCACTTTCTAAGTATGATCCTGAAGCTATTGCATTATTATATGTCGTTTTATCAAAACAGAATTTTTTCATTTCTTCCATTTTCAAATATTGACGTCATTATCTTTCATTACATTTTTATTTTTCTACTTAATTTTTGTTTACTTGTAATGTTTCCTGAGTTACTTGATTTCCTAAGAAGCAAAAATAGCCTTATCTGGAAAAAGGTGAGTAAAATGAATTACATTTATTGAGAAGATTAGAAACTTGTGTGAAATGAAACCGCCAACACACTAACGGTGTAGGAGAAAATCACTTCCGCTAACCAAACCCTTTTAAATTTATTACTCTATCTAATACCGTGTTTATAAAATTATGTTGAGAAGTATTCACATGCATATATTTGTAAAGGATAACATTTAAATTGATTTTATCGTGAAAATTAATTTACAAAACATTAATCGTTTAACAAATGCACCATTGAGAAAGGATGGAAAATTTTGTGAATGAAACTCATCACCAACACGTGTAGGAGGTAAGCACTTCCGCCTACGTTTCTATTCTTTCACTCATTATTGTCTAGAGCATCCGGATTGGTAACTCCACTAGTCTGCTTGTGAGCAGGTTCTATTTTTCACAAACTTTCACAATCTTGTATCGATTTTATTGATTTAATATTGAAAATTAACCAGAAATAAATTTTTTTTTTTTAATGTAAAAATTTGTAATAAATAATCTTTATTTCCTTGTTTTTGCTTAATTTAAGAATCAATACAACACGTTTATGTAAATTAATTAATACATTTATTTAAATTTACAATAGATGGCCACAAACTAAATTTCAATAAATTGCCACCAGATGCCAACAGTATATTAACAAGTAAAAAAAGACATCAATACATAAACATATAAATCTAACTAAATAATTTTCTATTCATTGAATATCAACATTTAATTGTAAAAAAAATACTATTTAAAAATAAATTTTAACTCTACTAATCTGCAATTGGAGCACCAATATATTTTGAAATCTGTACAGTCCAGAAATAAGGCGGGGGACAAGTAGGTTCAAGAATTACTTTTTTCTGTTCCTTTGCAGTATTTATCACTTTATAAAAATTACATATTCGGCTGTCATCACCATACGGAGGAAATAAAACATCCAGAAAAGCAGCAGCTTCATTTGGGGCAGAAATTTCGTGAAAGTTGTTGTCTTTTGGTGAGAGTAGACAAACATTATCTGTCTCTCCAATTAAAACTTCAGACGTTATTGTAGCAAGACGTGATGATTCCCCATTGAATCCTGATGTATCTGAAGTATCTGCTGTGTATGTCCTTACTAATACATTTCCTCGTACAACTTTGATCATACCATACATTCCTGGATGATCGTGAAGCGGAATTTCAGAACCGTTTTTAAGAACAAACATACTTAAGGTAAATTTCTCGTGTTCACAAATGTCCACATAAGCAACTGGGGGACTATCTTCAGTGTTTTCATTCAATATTTCGACCATTTCTTCTAACTTTGGGCTTAAATTAATGTCCGTTGAGCGCACTTCTCTCATCATTTCAGCCAGTTTACTTAATTTTGGTTTTAAATTTCTTTCATTGTTTCTTAAACTATACGCTTCGATTGCTGCTTTTGCAATTCTTTGTAAAAGAGATGTCATTTCGCTAGCTTAGAGCGTTACCTAGTGATTTTCTGTAGAAAAATTACCTCAATGTTTATGGCGGCCGTGTTGTGCTGCCATGTACGACGTCATAAGTTTCAATTTTTTATTTTGTTAATTTATAATTGGTGTATTAATTTAAAATATGTTTTAAATTTAAAATTACGCAAAAATTTAATTTTAATCAAGTTGGTGGTTAATATATCTGAAAACTGTAATAACTTTTGCATCCGATAGCGCACTCTAGTGATGAAATCTTTAGCTGATAGATTTTTATCATGTCTGCTAGGCCCATCTACACGGTTCATTGGCAACAATAAATTGTTTTGTTGTCTGTTTTATATTGTGCCAATTTCATTTGACCTAACTGAGAAGTTGCCATTTACTTTTTATACTTAAAAATTAAGTTTCCACCTTTAGTTGTATATTTTCTTGTAACAAGTGGTGTCGATTTTGATACTTCAGGTAGCATTATGAGTTGGTAAGTTAATAAATTAGTCTATATTACTATGTAGAATAAAACTATAAAATAAAATAAAATACAAGAAAAGCTATGAACATGATTTATTTCTGTTAATGACGTCTAGGAATCCACTGAAGAAAAAAACATTCTCAAAACAAGCATCACTTTCTGTGCTTCCAACGGTAACTAACTTTACTCGAAATTAAATCGTTTACTTCAATTTGTTTTATTACAGGATGACGGGGATGATTTTGAAAAACGGTTAATTGATCTTAAACGGTATAGTATCATTTCAATTTTTAAATTGATTTTAAAATTTGTTTATGTTTGATATTAGATTTTTTTTACAGGTTAGATGAAGCATCCAAAAAATTGTATAAAGATTTTAAAAGATGCACCGAATGTTTAGCAGGTTTTAAATGTCTCTTTAAATTGTTATAACTCAAGTATTAATTTTTGAAATACCTTTAAACAGATCTCGCAAAAAGTGAGCAAAAGTTAACAAGTAACTTAGCAACAAGTAATTTATGTCATCATGATGAAAATCTAAGAATACTTGTTGAAGACTATTTTTCGATTGCAAAAGCTATGGATCAACACACTAACGAATTAGTAAGTAAAAGGAAATTATATTAAGTATTAAATTTTTTATTGACTATTTTTTATGAAACTAGATTCTTGTATCACAAAAAGGAGTTTTGGATCCTGTGAAAAAGTAAATTTTTAAGTCTTTAAATCTCTAAAGATCCTAATTATTCTGTTTTACAAGGTACAATAATATATTCGTAGCTTTAAATAGCTCACTTAAAAAAAGAGAAAATCTAATTCAAGAATGCCAGAAATGTCAAACTAGGTTAGAAAAACAACAAGAAAAAGAAAAAACTGGACCTAATATTGTCAAGTTAAATCAGGTGATGATTATTATAGTTTGATAAAATAAGATATTAATTTTTTTTTAAATTTAGTTGAAAAAACAGTTTGAACATGCACGAGAAGAAGCATTAGAGCATACAGCTCAACTTGCGAGTGAAATTCCTCAATTTTATGACAGTCGACTTGATTACTTCAACCCTTGCTTAGAAGCAATTGTCCGAGGTCAGGTTGAAAACTGTGGCAAGACAACTCAGTTATTTACAGAATTAGCTAAAGATGCACCAACAGTACCTATAATTAAAAATGACACACAGCTGCAACAAAAATTATCTGAAATTAAAGCACTTTCAATTGTTGCAGATTAAAATATATTTATAATTCGCCTAAAAATTTTGTATATAAGAAAAAAATAAACTTTCACAAGCGTTTTAGACATCAATACATGGACAAATTTTTTCGGTTGAAATATCCATATATGAATGTTTATTTCACTACAGAATATACAAACTTGTAGTCTAGTTATAATTTTTTTTGAAGAATTATTTTTATACACATTTATACAATTCTACTAAAGAAAGGTTCTTGGTTGACAAAAAAAAATAATGAAATTTGACACAAGCCTAATGTGTATACAAAAACCTAGACACCACTGTCAAATGAAATCGCAACAAACGAAATTTGACGAGACAACGATCAAAGAAATGTTTTGCATTTACACCGGACACTAAACAAAATTACAAATTAATTTTTTAAGCAGTAATTAATTATTCTGTCGCTTATAAACAAACTGTTCAGTTTTTCATCCAGTTTCACCTTTAGCGGACTATTTTATTACATACAAAGTCAGGCAAGCAAAACAAGATAGATTAGCTTTTCAAGTAAGAATGACATTTTTTCCGTTTAAGCAATCGACAGCATCACTTACATGTTGCTTATAAGATAGGAAAACATCTCTATTACAAAAGATGCATAGGTGTAAAATCGTTAACTACACACATAGAAATCAATAACAAAAATTGTTCCTTTTAACTGTTAGTAAGCTGCTCTGTTTAAACATGCTATTTTCAAAGCAAATTAACTAAATAAAATAATAATGTATTCCAATTTTCAAAATTCTTAACATTCCTTTGGAATGACAAGGAATTGGTATAATTGATTAGGAATGGAATACCTAGTTTGTCCAAAATCAATTTAAGGAAGCAAAAAATAAGCAGACAACTTTTCCAGCTTCAACAAAGAACGTAATGACTTTTTTTGGCATTTATTTCTTTTTTTTAAGTGATTAAGGGACAATGTCTTGCGATACCACGATCAAACAATATCCTCTCACTTTCTTCCCTTTTTTAATATTATTTTTTTTAGATTTTGTAAATTTTTATTTTTTTTTACTGTCAAGCTTCTGAAACGCATTGCTCTATCTATCTTCCGAAGAATCCGATAAATCCGAGCAAAATCCATCTCCCGAAATTTTGCTCGGTACAAATTCTTCTGCGTATGGATTCAGTTGACTCTTAAAAAAATAGAAAATAAAATATTAAACCACATTATTTATTTAATGTAATATCGTTAATGCATACTCGCGAGCATACCTCATGCAAGATATCATCAGGATTAGGCCTGTCTTGCACAAGAAGTTGGCCGAGTCCTTCCGCGAGAGCATCAAGAGGTCTTTGTAAGTGGCAATCTTCGTTGTCACCAACATTTTCCAATTGATTATAATATGTTGTATCTCTCGCTTCTTCTTCTGCTAACATCTCCGCCATACATCGTTCAATTTCTTCTTCCTCTTCTAACTCGGCCAGAACCTAATTAAAATCAATTTTAAAATAATTTCCTATTTTTAAAAATTTAATATTTTATTTTTGAATTTTTACTTGTTTATCGAAGCTTTCTATGTCTTCCATCCACAGATATTCAGCAAATTCATCTCTTCTGTCGACGTAACCACCGTTTACATTTAAGATGAGGGCATCAAAATTGTCCTCGTTTTGGGATTCGTTCATTAATTGTGTCGGTGCTTTCATTTTTTCTAAATTGAAAATATAAAGCCAAATATATTACCTGAGAGAAACCATTTTTGACAAACGCCAAGCCAATTCTTATAAACGTTTAGGCCTAACGTAAACACAAAAGCTCCAACTGTCGTTGTTTATTATTTATACCTTGACTCGTCGCAATTTTGAAGTACACGTCATCAAATCCAAAACCCTTTTAATGTGGTACTTTTTCTAGTTCCACGTTGGAGAAAATATCTCGTAAATATTGGTAAACGAGAAAAAGATTGTGACGGATCAGGGGCTCAGAAAATTCCTCCACGAAGATATAGGGCTAATGGCTGCAAGCGCCGCCTATAATTACTTCCTAATATTACAATTTTGTAAAAATTGCAATTACCAATTTATTTTCGTTTTATAATAATTCATTTACTTTAAAAAGTTTCTAAAATTTTTAATCAACTTTAGTCCGTAGTAATCCACAAAACAATGACAGATTTAAAAGAGTAATACAATGGACGTCATAATTGCATTACGTCACACAGCATGTGGCGACGCCAACATGTTGTGACTTGTTTCAAATCAAGGCAGGAAGATTCAAATTTTTATTCTCTAGTTTCTTGTTACAGAACTTCACTTATTCTCTGCTTTTGTTGTCAACTTGAGAGAAACATTAGACACAATGCGATAAGATGGCCAGGCAAATAATTTCTTCTCAAGCATTTGTTAGAGACCAATGTCAAGGTAAAATTCAAAAAATGAATTATTATTTTAGACTGTTTAATTTCCCATTAAATATACAGAACCTGTCAATAAGGCCAAAACAATCAAAGCAACACCGTTTATGATAGTGAACGATAGTGAAAATACTATATGTAAAACAAGTTACGTTTTCCGAAATTAGTATGTCATTAAATTATTTTCTAATTTTGCAGGTCGAGCTAAATCACAACAAATTCCAGATAAAAAGAATGTAAAACCTAGAAAAGCATTTGCGGACATTAGAAACACTACAATTTCAAAGAAGTCTGCTCAACCTACAGAAAACGAAAGATCTTTGGTGGTAGACTATTATTGTTATTATTATTATTATTAATTCTTAAAAGCTTAAATTTAATAATCTTCACTAATTTGTTTTCAGGTTGAAGATGCAATGTATATGGAGAAATATCCACCCATTGAAAGGTGTCCAATTGACCCGGATAAAGAAAGTAAAAGCTCACAAAACAATTTTAAAATAGAAAATTCTAAAATTTTATCGTTTAAAATGTTAGGTGAATATATACCCAATCACTTTGATGAAGAGGAACGTTGGGCCTTAAGTAATTTGAGTGGTATTTTTTATAATACTTTGGCATCTTCTTTCGGTGCTACAAAGATGGAAGAAATTGAGCAATCGAATAAAACAGAGAAATTACATGAAACAAAAGCTAGCAGATACCCAGATTGGAATGGTAAATAATTAGTTTAGATTTTTCAAATTGAAAGTTTATTTTATTTATTTTTTATTTTATAATAAAAGATAATGATTCTTTTCCAACACACGATAATACATCTCCTGCTACTCTGTTTCTGTAATGATTGATTAAACATGGTTTTACGTAAATATCTGTTAAAACTTGAAAAAAATTGTAAAAGAAAAATATAGGAATTAAAAATAAAGATTTTCGATTCTTTAATTGCTAATGAAGCATCAGATAAGATATTTTATAAATTAAAAATCTTTAGATTAAGGCCAAATATCTTTTTTCAGTTCTTACTTGTTTTTGTAAGGTTAAATTCCAGGATTAATTGGATATCTAGTCATAAATAGTATTCATTTATATGTGAATCTATATGTATAATTTTATTAAATGTTTAGAGATAAAATTGTTTAACAACTTAGAGTTCTGAATAGTAAATTGCTCCTGAGTATACTTTTTCCTGAGAGTAGTAAAATTTTATTACTTAAATTTCAATCAATGTGTAGTGTTGATATTGGATAATAAATTGTATTATGTATTACACTGCCTTATTCATTTTCATGTTAATTAAATTTCCTTTTAATTGGTACTTATGAGAAAGTAATAAAACAAATCACTTGTAGTTAGTTTTATATCATTTATTAAAAATACACTTTTTTTTAAAGGTTTGTTTAACCTAATCTTAATACTAAACTATAAACAAACAATTCTGTCTTTCTTTTCAGTATTGTAGTTAATGTAAAAAATATTCGACATCTATAGAAAATTTTTTAGTTGATAGTACCCTCCCAAACGTCATTTTTTTGTTTGGCAGTCAATTTTTTCTTAGCTGTAATAAAAAAATTGTTTAAATTTAAGAAAATAATTATATGATATTTATTCAACCTTTGGCATCTTTTAATTGTTGTCTTTCCTTTGCACGTTGTTCTCTGGGAATCAATGAATTTAAACCTAATGCACCAGTTACAAGTCTTCTTGCTAAACTTGCAGATGTTTCTGGTCTTGGTTTATAAGGTTGAAGCGGTTCGCCACATCGTCTCGCCTTTAACTGTGATTCTCGCGTTGCTTCACTCAAAGCACGTGTCTTTACAACTGAGTGCCGCATTGACAATGCTTCTGTAGCTAACAAAAATCAAGAAATGTTAAAAAAAATAAACATCTTGTTTTAATTTATTAATTTACCAGCAATTGGACTTGCAAACAATCCTAACGCATGAGTATCATCAACCCATTTTATGTCGAACCCTCGATCCCTATTAGCATAAAAATTATAATTACTCGCACTATGACAATGTTCAATTTAACAAATTAATTACCTGAATGCAGAAAATGCTGAAATTAAATCTGGTGTTTTAAATTCCAAAGGAAAATCATAAATTTCAATGATATGGTCATATTCTTAAAATAAGATAAATCAAATAATTAGAAGAGCTTAAGATAATAAGTAATAATAACATTAATGTATAAAATACCATGATCCTTTATAATTTTAGGTTGGAACTTTGTATAATCAATTTTAGGTTTTTCTATAGTTACTTCACCCAGATTATCTGTTAACTAAATAAAATAAGCAAATAGTAAAAAAAATATTAAAAACAAATAGCTTGAACAATGAAATTTATACCTCTTGAACTAAATCTGGTGCAAGACACTCGCCATCTTCATTATACAATGCTTCCCAAGAAGATTCTTCACTATCTTTAATACTTTCTTCGCAATTGCAGATCGAGCTTAGTCTATTTGGTATTACTGAGTTCATTTCAACATCAGCCTCACTCAAAAAAGAAATATCAACAAAATTTTCACTTTCAGTCAATTTAGAACTACATTGTGATTCAGTGTTCCCAGTTTTAACTTTTTTTTCTTCTATTTCGAACACATTTTCTAATTTCATACTTGTTTCTTTCGTTTCAGCTACTTTTTCTAAATCCACATTTATTTCTTCTGTTTCGACTACTTTTTCTAAATTCACATTTATTTCTTTCGTTTCTGCTACTCTTTCTAAATCCACATTTATTTCTTTCGTTTCTGTTACTCTTTCTAAATCCACATTTATTTCTTCTGTTTCGGCTACTTTTTCTAAATCCACATTTATTTCTTTCGTTTCGGCTACTTTTTCTAAATCCACATTTATTTCTTTCGTTTCGGCTACTTTTTCTAAATCCATATTTATTTTTTCGGTTTCAAATTCATTTTTTAATCCAACGTTTATTTCTGATTTTGAAGATTCCTGTGATTCTATCTTTACTTCTTTCTCTTCTGATAATGGTAACTGAATACCACCCAGACAAGACTCACAACCGTCTTCTAGTTGTCCCGAAATAAACATTGCATTTTTTTCCTCCCGTACACACTGATTTTCAGACGAATTTATCTGTTCTGACGTGTCAACAATTAATTCATCATCTTTCACCAAATTCAATTTCTCAACTTGATCATTGATTTTCATAACTCTATCCTCTTTTACAATTTTCTTCGGACTTCGAACTTTCATTTTATTTTCACTTGCTAAAATGTCAACAGTAGAACTTTCAATGGGAACTTCTGTCGGCTCTGTGTCATTCTTTCTTTTCGCTCGAGGTATATATAATTGCATATCAGGACGGCGATATTTTGTTCTATAAATGTATAAATAATGAATAATGTATACAATCCATACTTCCTTTAATTATTCACCTTGTTGGTTTATTATTAGTTATCACTTGACTTTGCTTAAGACGAGACGATGTATTGGCCGACGCATCCATTTGATTAAAACTGTAAAAAAAACCAAATACTTATATATCTAAATAAATTCACTTATTACAAGAACAGTACCTTGATGTTAATTTAATGTTATGTTGTCGATCTCTATATACAACCAATCGTCTCTCTTCAAACATTCCAATAGAAAACGTTTTTAAATCTGGATAACATTCCTCTACAGTTTTATGCACAATAAAACGTAAACGATTTGGAAAAGGTGGAAAAACTAATACGCTAAAAAGAATAAAAATAATCATGAAGTAAAATAAAAAATTACACGAAAAGTTATCGAACAAAAACTAAGAGTTGCATGTACGTACTTATTCAAGTTTGAAGTTGTGTTGTCCTTATTCATAAATTCTTCAAGATCCTTTCTTACCGAATCCAAAAATTCGTATTCGAAATTACTTAGGTAACTATTTTCTAAATATACAGCCAGTGTGATTGAATGTAGAGCAATAACAGCCCCTTTTACTAAAGATTAACACACATAAGTAATCACAAAACATGGACGAAGATATGGATAGCGAACGATACACGTCTGTCTGTGCAGTTGTGCACGGAACTAATTTTAGTAAAAATCTAAAAACGTGTGTTTACATATTGCTATTTTATTGCTGTTTTCGGAAAACCAGTTTTTATGTATTTATGAAGTTATTAAATTTTATTAGCATTTAAAGTAATTTAGGTCAACAGTTTATAGTTCAAGTAAAAACATTTCGTAATATTATTTAAGACTTGAAATTAATTCTAAAATTTGTATATAGAGGTCGCTAGATGTTTGTTTGTCGACCAGCTATTTATATGCATGAAGCAATTTATTACAGACTCTAGTTACTATGGCACACTGTATCCCGAAATAAATTGAAATTAAAAAGTAAATTCAAAATAATAGAAAAAAAATATAAAAATTAGACAAATGAAAGTTTAATGTAATATTTAGATAATAAAATATTTGACCTATTCTTTCAATTTTGACAAAGAAAACATTTCCGCGAAGACCTTGGGTTTTTGACATAAGACCTTGAGGTTTTTACAGGAATCGAAGTAACAATCTTAATAAAACACGTTGGCTTTAATTCAGAACGAATAAAAGAGTATGGTCGAATATCTGTTTGGTTGCTGTCTAATTTTGACAGATATTGATTAATGTGACAGAAATATTAGTGCCTGGCGACCCCACATCGCCAGGCAGGGGGAGAGACTTCTCTTAATCCCCTCTTTTCATGATCAGGGGCCACTATCAATATAAAGCAGTAATGTACAAGCCAATAAATAGGCTTTTGTATCTTTAAAATTATCTAATACCTTTTCTCTTATAATATGTAAAATAGTAATCAATTTTTATGGATGATGAAATTAAAAGAGAAATGTTTTTTGTATGAGAAATTTCCTTGTTACGTCAATTTCCAAATTTGAAATATTCTCGGAAAATTGATCAACATTTTTGCTTGTTTTTTATACGAAATTTCATTTATCCTCCCTACAGATGCAGTGGGGCAGGCGCGAAAGGGTTGAAGGGTTCCGTCTCCGCCAGTGGGCTGTTTATCGATCGAAAGAAAACTCTTTCATATTTTATTCTTCCCGTTACATTTTTTTATATATATATTTTTACCTCTGTGTCATTTTTTTTTTTTTTTTAATCATTTCTGTATCTTTTATAAGTTCCATATGCGCCATGTGACGTAAACACCACCTGGTATAGGGAAGAAAAGCTGTTGGGGACCCGTATCAAAACAAACATTTTCATATTTAGGAAGGTCATTAACCAGTTTTTTAAAATAAAAAAGAAAAGAAATTATTATAAGTTTAAAAATTGGTATTAAAAAATATAATTTTTTAAACTTTGCTAAAAATTAGAAAAAAAAACTTTAAAAATAAATTTCAAAGTTGAAATGTTAAAACTTTTGATGTTTTGGTAAAATTAAAATAAATTAAGCCAAAATAAATTCTACGAACGTAGAAAATTTTTTTTATTTCCATTTCTATTTTTTTTAATGTTCTTTAATGTTGAATTTTAAAGCGTATACATTTCTTTTTTCGTATATCTACACATTGGTTAGGTGACCTTTTATTTGGGAGAGAAAACATGTCGCCTCATCGACTAATCGATAAAACGAGGTTGTACTAATAACAGCGCCAAAAAAAAAAAGAAAAAAATTCCCCTCGTGAGTGGCGCGTGGCAATTCGATCGTCGTCATCTTTTTAGCTTCAAATTATGTGGTCCAGGTACTGCCATGACCCACCTGTTGGATCACGTTACGTCACGAGGGCATTTCCGGTTCCTCGTGACGTCAAGGACGGGTAAAGTCGAAAATGGCGGAGTGTGCCATCGCTCGCTGTGTCCAAGAACGACGCTCTTTCAAAAGAGAACTACAAAAATGGGGCAAGAATGTATTATTTCTAGCAGGTAAGTCTCAATGATGATTAATAGAACAGGTGGCTGCGCCAATATGTCTCGCTCGCGCCAGACAAAAACCGACGAACAAGTGGATGGCGGTCCAAGGTTTTGCTTCCCTCCCAAATTTTTCACTGGCTGCTCCCCACTCTTATCAGCCGCTCGCTTAATTCTCTCACCTTCGCTCTTTACAACATTTCACGATACTCGATTTCACTCTTTTCACAGGTGTCAATTTATTTATAGCAAAAATATTATCAACTCGAATTCGTAGTTGGTTAATGATTCATCATTTCTGGTTAAAGTTTTTCATTTTGATTTTTCCTTTTATTTTTATTTTTTTGAAAAATATGTTTCTTTTTTTAATTTCAAAATTGTTTAAGGGATATGTAAATTGAAGTTATATAGTTGAGTTACGGAATAGTTAATCGATTATCTAATTTTAGATGAATATTTAATTTTTTGATTAATCATGAACTGAAGTTAAAATAATATCGAAAAAAGGTGTCCTTGGGTGTTGGTGTAACTAATATTTTATCAAGGTAAATTTTGAGTGTTCAGTTCATTGTCTTGTTGGGATGAAAGAGTTGAGAATGAGGTCAGTTGGTTGAAGAGAAAATCGTTCTATTTTTCTCTCTTTCTTGTCCAATAAAATTCTTTTTTCGGGTGTGGTAAGTAAAAGAAAAAAGGAAAAAATAAACAAAAAACATTGCACAAGTAATTACTTTAGGATTGAATGTCATTTTACATTTTATATTTCTTACAAACTCTATTTTAATGACCGCAAATAAAAAAATATTAATTGTTTCTCACATGAAAATTAGAAAGCGATGAAATTAAATATTTAAAAAATAAAAAACTTAAAATTTATAAATTAAAAGAATCACATTAAAAACAAAATGGAAGTTTTTTTTTAAAAAAAAAAAAAGAAAGAAAAAGAAAAATGTAGTAAACAAATTTATTATTTCATGCACTATTGACCATAATTTCTTTTGTAGAAGGAACAAGATTAAGGCAGTTAAGTCCAGTTAAAGTTCGTTCTATCCTCCTCTAGGTCCTCCTCCTCATCACTATACACCATAATTAATTTTTAATAACTCTGAAACTCAATATCAGCCATTTTGGATTTAAAACCCCCGAAATTTTTCAAAGCTTGTGAAACCAATTTGATCTTTTACTATTGTTTTTCGTTCGGCCTCTTCTGAGAAAGTGTCAGTCCATCCTGCTGTGGAGATGATTTATGGCCTCCTCACCCCTCCCATTTTACTCGGTTGCCATAGCAACCACAGCGTGGCTTCCTGGAAGTTGTGGCCTACCCTCCTTTCCCCATCCCCGCCCCATGGCTCTTGTTGAGCTGGGTAGTGACCCTGCCAGGGGCAGCAGCTACTTTACCCTACAGGAAGGACCACTTCCTAACCCAAGGGTGACATGGCTGCTTTCGATTCGATATTTTTCTTCTCTGATAAAAATTTCTTTCCCCTTTTTTTATTTTTCATTTTTCCCATTTTTTTTTCTCCTTTCCCTTTTCTTAAAATCTTACATAGAAAAGTGTGCTTTGTTGTGTGTTTTATTACATGGAACTGGATAGTCCTTATCAGACAAATATTTTCATTATTATTAAAAAAGAAAAAAGTGTAATATTTGTCATGTTGGTTGTTACCATAGTAACCAATGTTGTTAAAACGTTTCCCGTCGATGATTTGGCAACCATAGTGACATGACAGTCCATTTTTTTTATTTTTTTAAATAAAAAATATAGTGTATTAGCTGTGTCTAATTTTACAAAATTTTCCTTTATATTATTTACATTTTCTTTTTCCTGGGAAATTCCACATGTTTTGTCAGGGATGTATAAAAGTCAACAACAATACCATTAAAATAAAATAAAAAATTATGCACCTGTTGCGTACTTTTTTTTAAATAAATAAAATCAGTATCAGTTCCAGTTCATTATTAAACCGTTGGGCCCCATTTAATATCTAGAAATATTTTTTATTAATACATAAATACATGCTAAAGTATGTAATTTAATATTATTATAGTGCTATGCTTTATTTAATACAATCAATAAATAAATGAAAAACTCAGTACATTTTAGGCTAAAATGAAATGCACTTGTTTTGAATTGTTATTTATTTAATTTTTTTTAATCTTTAAAACAGGTTTGGAACGTGTAGCGGAAGAGCTGGTTGGACAAGACAAATGGCAGCGACTGATGGAACCAATAAAAGGTAA
Source organism: Geophilus carpophagus (assembly GCA_034687075.1). Taxonomy (NCBI): domain Eukaryota; kingdom Metazoa; phylum Arthropoda; class Chilopoda; order Geophilomorpha; family Geophilidae; genus Geophilus; species Geophilus carpophagus. The sequence goes on along the minus strand of JAQFZN010000003.1, from coordinate 71,218 downwards.
TAATTAAAGAGTTGTTGATGTTTGATATAAGTGTTGTTTGAGTAATTTGATATTAATAGATATCGAAGGAAAAGTGAGCTTGGATTGGGAACCAGATGACACTTGTTGTTTTTGCAATTCTCGGAAACAATTACCACCGGTAAGTTTTTTTTAAGTGCGGGTATTAAAAAGGTCATGAAAATGTAAATTAATGATTGTTGTTGTTGATGACGTATTGCACAATCGGATAATGAGCCGCTATTGTTTTTCGATGTGCTGGTGGGGAGTGAACAGATGAGGAAAAGCGTCATGGTGTATGAAAGTAGAAAGTGTTGTGTGGGTGTTTAGTTTTGCGTGATAACATCAATGAGCTACATTTTTATGGCTGGTTGAGTAAATTGTTTAGAAATGAGTCTTGAGTGTATGTTGTTTTGACTCTAGTATTCAAATCTATTCATTTTTAAATTAATTTTTATTATTTTAAAAAAAAAATGGAAATTTTGATTTTTAAATTAAAAATTAATAATTGATAATTAAAAAAGAAAACAATTATTTACCAAATTTCTTTTTCTTTTAGGACCCTGCCAAAGGCATTTGTTCAGATAGCCTTGGACTAAATAACGAAATAAATGAAAGTGATGGCAATCTATCTGAAAGTAAGTTTTGGTGAGGTTTTTTAAAATAAAAAAATGAGAATTTTGAACTTTATTGTGGTTAATTTTATTAGTGAACTTAATATTTAAAAAAAATATTGCGGAAAAAGTTTTATTTCTTTCATTTAGTTGTGTGAATGGAAAAATAAGGGGCATTGAGGTCTTTGACCTGGCCAAATATATGGATTATGGCCTCATTTTTGGTAAAAATAACTTTAGGTGGTGATTATTTTTGCCCACTTGCACCTTTCTTCAAGTGTAGTAAAGCAATGAAAAGGGAAATCAAGCAATGAATTAGGAACAGGGAAATTTTTTATTTTTTATTTTTTTTTTAAATTTGAAGTTATGGTTGAGAGAGATTTTTTTATTGTGTTTTTGGCATATTTGGTTTATTTCCTCAATTTGATGAGAACAATTTATTTGTTTGTTTGAAATTAATTGTGTAACGTTTGTTGATACATTGAATTTGAAAGTTAAAAACAAATTTTATGAATTGATTTTTTACGACGACTTAAATTAATTACATGTTTTATTTTTTTTATTCAAACTATTCATGAGCTAATTACGATTTATTTTTGTCCTAAATAGAAAAATATTGTTGCGAAATTGTATATAAATTTTGATGATGGAAATCAAGATGGCTTTTTTGGTAGTGTATCATTGGATTTTTATTATGCATCAAAGATTTTTCGAGTGCAAATTTTTCGATTAACAGCATGATAAATAAATTTACCTAACTTTAGTTGCACGGAATAATAAAATATATTTAATAAAGAAGGAGGAAGGAGAAAAAAAGAAAAAAAAATCGACTAACATTGATTTTAATTATGTTTCTGTGTTGTTTTTATTAAAACTGTTTGTGTGAATACATACATAATTTTTATGGAATTTTTTTCTGTTTTATTTCTTATTTTTATCTCAACTAAATATTGAGTTTGAAAATGTGTGAATTAATTTATTAGTTTTACTTTTTAATTTATTGGTTACTAATTGATATTTGTATTTCAGGTATATTTTACAACAGTCCATTCTTGCCTTGGTACTTCAGGGAAGGCAATGCTAGCCCATCGCCTCCACCTGACGAGCCTCTCGATTTGAGCATGGGCTCAAAATCAGCTACAAGTGGATTGTGTGCTTCGCCACACTCACCATCTATCGATAACGACGCCTCTACCACTGTCCTTAAAGTGCCTCAAATTCCCACAAAGACTGGGTAAAAATATATATATATATTTTTAATATTACAATAATTAAGTAAGAATTATAAATTTTTATTTTAGAATAAAAAAACGCTTCGAGGCAGGCGGGTGCAAAAAATCGTACACAGAGGATGAACTACAAGCTGCTCTGCGTGATATTCAGAGTGGCAAACTAGGAACACGGCGTGCCGCTGTCATTTACGGAATTCCTCGTTCTACACTTCGCAACAAAGTGTATAAAATGGCCTTGGAACGGGACGCAAACGGCGCTCCCAGTATTAGAGTGTCAGATAGGAGCCGTAAGGAATCGCACAGTGCAAGTCGTACTAATGGTAGCGCTTTAGATTGCAGCGCGACCGCATCAGCGAGCGAATCCCTCAGACAGCTGCTCAGGAACAGAATGGCAGAAAAGGCAGCCGAAATAGTAGTAAAGCCGAAAGTCGGAGAAAGTGAAGATGATAAATCAAACGCTTCACAGCTGGACTATGGACAAACTCTGGGACCGCTTCTTACACAGGTTTTAGCCAATGTTCACGAATTGGCCTTGTCGAAATTCCGTTCGGGGAGTGCAATTTCGAGCGCAATGAATGCATCATCCAATGACGATTTGTGTTTGCCTCTGCTTCCGGATTTGATTCGTCGTTTAGTTGAAGAACGTTTTGAAGAAGAGCGCGAAACAATGAATGCAGCATCAAAAAAGAATATGTGCAACACCCGTGATGAGGAAACTGCGAATAGCAGCAACACTTCAAATGTGATATTGAAAATTCCGTCCTACAAACCCATGAAAAATGTAACGGAGGGGACGCCAACAAGTAGTAATAGTGGTAGTAATAATAATAGTAGTAGTAATGGAAACGGAAGCAGTGGCGCTAGTCATACAAACTCAGGAAATCATACGACCGGAAAAGGCATCGGTGTGTCCCTACGCGAGATCATCGCCAAAAGTATTAGCCAGCGAGCAGCAGCAGCCAATCGGAGCTCGGACAATGAAAAACTGACTCCGATGGCTGAGTTGCTGAACGGCAGCTCCGACAGCAGCAATCAAGAAGAGCCTCCGTCGAAGAGGTGGAAAAACCCCCCGCAAAACAAAAACTCCAATAAAAATACGACCCAGGGTGCCAAGGCTGAAAAAAGGACGAGGCCCAAGAGAGGGCGCTATCGGAACTACGACAGGGATAATCTTGCGGAGGCGGTACGGGCGGTGCAGCGGGGTGAAATGAGCGTTCATCGAGCCGGCAGTTACTACGGAGTACCGCACTCGACTCTCGAATATAAAGTGAAGGAACGGCATTTATTAAGACCTCGTAAACGCGATGTTAAAATACACAAAGAAACGAGTAACGATGTTAAAGCAAATGGTACCACTAATGGAGTTCAGAACGGAAGAGTTAATAATATTAGCACTTCTTCGACGGGACAAAAACTATCGTCATTAGCGTCAGCTGCTAGTTTGAGTGGTTTGTCCTTTCCAGCTCACATTCCCATTTGGCAAAGTTCGCCATTTTTCTCGTTGGATTTTAATCAGTTTAGTCCGAATCATTTTTTCGCGTCGCAAATGATGAGAAAGTTACAAGAAGATGCATTGATGAATGCGGACAAGACTTGCTCATCGAGCACTAGTAAAGAGGGAATGTCTCTTCTCAACAGCATCATCAGGGCAAGCGTACAGAGTAGTGATACATCATCGACGAAAAAATCAACTACTGACAAAACGAAAGACAGCCCAACGTCCAGTGATTGACGTCTGTTGACCGGGTGAAACAAAAATGAGAATCAGGGAAGTACATTTAATTGGCAAAAATCAATTTATTTCAAGTGCTCTCACGAATTTAACTGACTGGAACTACGAGTGTATACCAGACATCTAGTTGAAATGGCTCCGAGAGCTCAGTATTCATTCCGTTAACGTTCTTGCTAAAAATTTAAAACAAATTAATTCTTTAATTGACTAATTAATATAAATAAGTGTAATCTAATTACAAGAAAGACTGGAATCTTTCTGTCTGCATTTGTCTACAAGATGTGGAATTTAATTTGAAATTTCTATAAATCTTTTTTCGAAATGTACAAACGGGACCAAAATTATTTCTATTTAATTTATTCTTGTTTTCTAGGTTTAAAACTTAATTATTTTCTTTTTCGTATTGGCTTTTTATTTTTTTAAAAGAAAGTATATATGTATATACATATATATATAAACATATATATGTGTATATGTACATACATACATATGTAAAAAAAATAACGGACAAATGTTTTTGAATGATAAGAGGCCTTAATAATTAATTCCACATCTTGATAAATATATTTTAGGCTGTTGCATATTATTCTTGTCATAATTCCAGTCTTGCTTTGCAATCAGTTTTAATTTAGTGTGATGAAGATGTGGTGAAGTGTGCAATGAACAGGGTTTCACTTTCTTGCAAAGAAACAAAAAAAATTGGAGTATATTTAAATATATATATAAATATATATACATACATATATATATATTTAGTGTTTCTACTTGGACTAAGTAGAAGATGTTGATGCCTCTATTTTAAAAGAAATAACTAAAGAAAAAAGTCTGATTTTTACAAGTGCACCTTTACAATACGAAAAGTGATGTGATTTATATTTTTTGTAAAAAGAAACCGATGTCTCAAGACTGTGTTTTTCTCTTAATTTAGAATGTTTGTATGTAGCTTTTAGTATTTTTTCCCTTCGTGTTTTCTGTGGTGATGGATTTGCTTCATGGATACAGATTAATGGAATTATTAGGTCTTAGTCTATGGCAAAACTGTGTCATTGCTGTTAAATTGTCATTGTGAAAGTGGTACTTACTTTTTAAAATTCTTTCTAAAAAAATTAATTTAGGTCTTCAGTGCCTGACTGGTAGAGCATTTCTTCTGCGTTGTAATTTCGCATTTAAACTAGTATACGATTAAATCTTATTTTCTTCCAAAGATTTGTTAAAGATTCTATTTTCAGTTTTAGTCTTAACCTGTGATAATTTTTTTTTTTATGTTTGATAATTTAAAATTTATATCTCCGTATAACATTATTTACAGTATTTTATTTTAAGGTTTGACTTTTAAGATGTTAGAGAAAATTTTTGATCAATGAGCGAAAGAAATTTTTTTAAAAAAATAAAATTTTTTTGCATACATTTTTGGTCTAGTTTTCACTAATTTCTAATTAACTTGTGGGCTAGTGTGCAATTTTGTTAGTTTTGACATTTTCCCATCACAATATTTTAATGCCATTGACACAGATTTGCCTTAATATTTTTTTTCTCCTGTTTTTATATTATATGTATATGAAAAATTTGTGACATTCCACAGTCAGTGCTATATTTTTGCGGGTGAAACTGATCTCAAGAAGAAAAAAAAACAAAATCATGTAATTCGTTTATTTTCTTTTGTGGCATAATTTTTATGTTGAAAGTTTTTTGTTTTTTAAAATATGATTTATTATTCTTTTTTATTTGTATTTTTCAAACACCAAAGTTGTCGCTAATATATGTTTGTTTTTCTGTCCAGAGTTTTTATAATAGTTTAATCTTAATTAATTTTTATTATTATCCAGAGAAAAATTTTGTTACCAGATTTTATCTATGAATTACTGGCGTCACCAACCTGTAATAGACATGTTTTAAAATTTATTTTTATTACCAAGTACGTTGTGTTCTAATTCTGAATACGTAAACCGAATAGAATTAGGAAAATTTTATTTTTGTTTTTGAAAGACGAGTTTTTTTATTTTATTTTATTCTTTATTTGCTTAGTTTTTCAGTAGTATCTCTGGATATTTGAGAGTCTTTTTGCACTAACCGGACAATTTGTATGTTCTAATCTCACGAATCAAAGTAAAACTTTAAACATTCCAGACATGCATTCCTTTGATGGTAAAGACAAGGAATGTAGCAAATTTCGAATGAGCTTTACATTTGACCTGTTTAAAGGATCAGGATCGTAAACTTGTTAAATACTAACCAGTTTTAAACAACATTCACATGAAATGTGTGGTTTGCTACATTCCTGAAGATGTCTTTGCTGAAATATGGTAGTGGCGTTCATGGTAATTCAAATATAATTGAATGATGTAGTTATGATGAAAGGCCAATTTTTGTTACACTGTTGTCGAGTTTGTTTTTAATTTTTGATTGGTAAGTGTATTTTCTGGATGTATATTTATATTGTGACTTTGGAATAAATATTTATTGAAAGTCCATTTATACAGGAACAATTTTCTCATGATTATAATCACAATTACTCAGAACAAAAATTAACTTCATTGATTAATCAGCAAATCTTTAAAATTTTCTCCATTTTTGATATCTAATTTCTGAAATAAACAAACATAATTAGCTTCTGAGAATTATATTATTCACTTTTTTCTTACTTTTTCATTTGCCAAGTATAAAAGGCATACAAATGCAATCGGCACACTCATGTCTTTTAATGTTCTCCCGGAAATACAAGTAGGCAATTTCTTGTACAACGTACTAAATTTAATTTCATTATTGCTGGTTTCTGATCCTGTTTTACCATCCATCTAATTAAAAATAAAATAGAAAAATAAATTAAATTAGGAAGTTAGTGTAAATTAATTTAAAAAATTTACAGGATGAATTATTTTCCATAAACCAGACTTGACTTTTTTCACATCAATTCGCTTTGCTGTTCGAGCGTATGGAATGTCTATTTTGGTAACCTAAAATACAATTTTAAACTCATCAAGGTGAATAAAAAAATTTAATTAGAAGCAGTTTTAAATCAGTTGCATTACTTTATAAGGCTGTTGCACTAAAGTGCCATCTCCAAAACCATTGCTATTAAAAATTGTTCCGCAAGTTTCATCAAAGGAACCATATTTTGTAGAAAACAAATCTGCACTATGATCATTTCCACTCTACAATTTAAAAAAAAGGTTGTAAATGAAAGATTTACTACATAAAAAATCAGATTTACATCTTGTGCAGGGCAAAAGTTGTCACAATCGTTGGCATTTTCATAATCGTATTGATTAATAGCATCATCAACCTCTAGAGAAGGTTTCTGTCTAGTCACCTGGAAAAAAAAACAAAATGAAAAATTCACTTGAGCAATGTTGGGAGCAAATTTACTTACTGTAAGTTTAGATTTCAAAAACAACTTCCTTAACATCTCTGGTTTATAATGCAGATCTAAGGGTAAAATATTTTTTTGTCGTGACCAAGAAGTTGTAAGTGTACGTTTGCTTAATTCTTTTGATTGTTTATCGATTTTAAATTCTTTGCTCCAGTCGATTTCTTTATCAAACTTTACAAAAAATGATTCTTTCTTCTGTTTATTTTCAATTCGAGTAGTAGTGGCTAAAATATAAAGTTGTAAAAGTCTTTCGTATACTCAAAATTTAAGATTTTATAATATTATAGTACTTTTAGATAACGGTGCAGTATGCCATCTATCTGGACCAGCCCAGCTCCGAAGAAAATCAACATTAAAATAAGAATACTCAGAAGGTTGTGTTGATAATGCAGTATGAAGATCAATATGTTCACCTGTTCTGTAAATCGCATCAATTATTACATTATATTTCCACTTTACGGTTTAATTAAATTAAATTAAAATACTTTATGTATTCTGCTTTACGATTTTCTGAATTTGTATCATTGGTGCTTTGTTGCTCAGTTTCAAAATTATCACAATCGTCTCTTAAGTCGTTAGAAAATGAGTCAATGTCAACTGCAGGATCGTCATTGCACTTTTCAGGATCAAAAGCAAAATCGCCATGGCATGAAGAATTTAAAAATTGCTGTAAAATATATTATACATTAAACATTTCAATTCGCTATAATTTTCCCATTCTTTACTTACATTTCCCTCTTCCTCTGAACATAAAAAACTAAAATTAGCAAAATACGGACAGATTTTAATATCTGGATCTAAAATTTTGTTGATTGCTTGAGACATATTAGTAAGATCAAAAACATCATCTCGTATCTGTTTATTTTCCCTTGCACCAAAAGCAAGTATTCTGGAATCGAATTGTAACTGACACGAGTCATCTGCGATTGATAATGTGTTAAGCAAAAGCCCACTCGTGCCGCCTTCATCGAAAGCGTGACGTAATTTTTGATGAAGTGGATCAAGCTGCAGTGAATACAAAATAAACGAATTACACAAAAAAAACGTAAAAAGTGTATTAAAAAAAAATATTACACACCGAATACTCATCATCCAATTTATTTAAATTTAGATTTTCTAGATTTTGTTCAATTGTGCGTAACCGACGAACCTATAAGTTCATGATTTACTAAATTAATTAAATATTTTAATTTAAGTTATTGATTTATTTTTGTTTTTTTACTTTTCGCTTTTTCACTGGAGTAGGTCCGTTGTCATCATCGTCTTTTTTTTCTTCGTCATTCGAGTCATTTTGTACCTTCTTAGCTTTTTCATTTTTTCGTGAGAGTCCTCCAGCAACTTTGAAGGTCTCTGAATAGACAAAGTCAACACGAGATGCATATATTTTTGCACTTGCATCCAGAGTGCAACTGGCCACCTAACGAAATTAATGCAACTATTACATTTTCCATTTAATTTAATTCTATAAACCATACTTGAAAATTTTCCATTTCCGAATCCTTTTTTTTAATCATACTTTGCATATAATCAATAAGATGTAAATTAAAAGCATTTTTCATTGTGATTTTCTAAATTTGAATAATCCAGAGTTAGTTGTCAATGTGTAAACTATCAACAAAATAATAATTACATTTTCAGAAGAAAGTTTAATGCAATTTGAGTAATGTTCTGTCATTTGAGCATTAGTTAAACCAGAAATTGCACTGCCCATCGATAATCGCCTGTCTATTGGTATTTGTGGACTGTCTAATGCATTTTGGTGTACCTCCAAAATCTATGAAAAAAGTACGGTAATTAAGATTATTTTTTGTTTTATTTTAATGAGGGTGGTTGAGGATACCTTGCTTTGACGCCTATCTCGTTTTTCGCTTCTATCATCATTTTCAAATTCACAAAATGGTGACATCGTGTCAATAGTCGAGCCTCTAATTACGTGTGGAGTCAACGAAACGTGATTTGAATTTGATTTCGTACTTTTCTTACACTTCATTATTATGATTTCGCTTTAACAACTACAGAAAACAAGTTCCCGCTTTCAAGTGGCGCTTTTCCAGCGGCAGTACTTATAACTACAAATCAGGAGCGTCGTATTTTGGCGCTATAATTTAGTCTCATTCAATTTTTTTTCAACAGTAATGATAACAACGCAGAAAACTACATTTTATAAGCTATTTTTTCGCTGCAAAAATGTCTGAAAATACATTAGGCACACCTAAAAGCTCACTCAGCGCACCTAAAAAACGAAGACTTTCAATTTTACGTGCCTCTGACGAAATAAAAGTGAGAGTGGTTGAAAATGAAAAATTCGTTGATAAAAATGATGCCACTGATGACAATTTTAAAGAACTGAACCATACAGTAGATAGTGAACTTGCATTAAAATACACACTACTGAAAGAATCTGTTAAAGCGAAAGAAGAAAAACTAAGAAAATTAAAATTGGTTCAAACATACAGAACACGAGTAATTCACTTTTAGCACATGATTAATATAACCCAATTTAATTGATAATCTATTTACAGGATAAACTAGAAAATATGGATCAACTAATAGAAAAATGGATGAAAATTTGCCAAACTGCAATAACCGATCTTCACCTTCAATTAACAACAAATCCAAAACCAACATTAACTGAACTGATTGATCATTTGAAAATCGACCACAAACTTATTGATTATAATGCTGAAGAAGAAGATTTTCTTCCCTAATAAACTAAATAATTAATTTAAATTATTCAAGTATTTATAAAATTAAGAAATAATTTTTCGTTACACAAATTAATTAATCTCTTAAAATTAACTACACTTTTTTTCGTGCGTGACCAATGTCAAACAACTTGGGATCCTTAATAAATTTAATATCTTTGTAATGGTATGGCATGAAACCTGCTTTTTGAGATAAATAGACAGTTTTCTCTAATAAGGCTTGTTGTTTTTTGCATAAACCTGTCACATGTTTTCCGTAAACTTGACCAGTGAACTGAGAAACAAACTGACTAAGAAGTTGAGCGTTCTGAAATAAAAAGATTTCGTTTTTAAGAATCAATCATATCGCGGAATAATTTGTTATATTACTTTATAATCCAATTTCACTTTGTGTTTACATAGTACACACTGTTGCCTTTCTTTGTCGTAAGGATTAAGGATTTCATAATCTGGCTAAATTTATTAAATAAGATTATTAATACTTTTAATTATGTTACTTGTAGAGTCGCACCATATCTTCATTTTGTGATGCATTCGTTGTTGAAACGTCTTTCGGATCTTCAATCGCCTTGACCATGCCTCCACCATCACTTCTTATGCCTCTTTTACTATATTGACTCAAATTTGCTAGAGAGTAAATGATGAGATTAGTCATATTTCAACAGCTGGTTTCAGGTAGAAAAATACCATGTAATCTTGTAAAATTTATCATTCGACCGGTTATTATCGATGCCATCATTTTTTGGAAATAATTTGTCTTCGTAAACTCTAGCAGAAGTAATTGTCATAAAACTAGAGTCGTTCTCTACAACATATGGCGCTCTGAGTAGAGAAATGTGAGAATATTTAAAGTTATTAGTATAATTTTTTTATTAAGTAGAAATTTTTTTTTAAATATAGTATGTAAATGTATATATACATATATATATTTTAAAACAAAGAATTAAAATATTGTAAAGTATTTTTTAGTTTTCCGGGCAGATGTCGCAATTTTCTTCATTTCCTGTTCCGGTGTAAACAAAAATAAACAAACACGGTAGTCAGTAGTCCAGTTATTTAGCTCTTCTTAGCACATCTTTTTAATATAATGGATGGAGATTCTGATATGGTATTACGGTAATGTTGTTACAAATATTACTATTTTTACGACTAAAATTATTTTAGGTTACACTAGACAATGAGAATGGTTCAGCAGCAGTTTATAAGCATCGTCGCCTGTTAGGTAAAACTTGAAACGAAAGTTGCTTTGGTTTTTGTATCTTAATCGAAACATCAACAGATAATAATCAGGCTAAACAAGAACTTGAAGAAGCTGAAACCGAATGGGAAACTGTATGCTCAACTCGATCTGGTGTGCATTTTGTAGTAATAGTTTTTGTAAAACGAAATAATTATAAAAGTTGTTTTTATAGATACCAATGTGACCTATCTACCTGACAATTTAGCAATGATCACTGTGGAAGAAGTTATTTCTCATTTTAAAAACATGGACATGAGCATTTACATGGTAAAATCTGAAATCAATATCTAATTAAATTTTAATTTATAAATTTTACTTTGACTGCGTAATGATTATTTTAGGCAAACATTGTACCAGTGATCGAAAGATCAAAAGTTTCCTCATTATTTCGTTTGCTGTGGGGTCCTCCTTTACTCGATTCTAGTCTAGATGACGATCGAAAACTTATTTTTGCCATTGCTTCTTGTACGTAACTATTTAAACATAAAGTTTAAGTTCTTAATGTTTTTTTTTTTTTTAATTTTAATAGGTCCTTTTTTTAATGATGACTTAGTTCATTTATGTGTACTCCAGAGCATTTACAAACAACTAACGAACAATCAAAATGATTGCCCACGATATGGGCCACATTGGGAACAAATTGGATTTCAAGGTTCTGTCACAATAAGTGAAGTTACTTTTAAACTGAATTATATCTTATAATGTTTTTAAATGTTTAGGAAATGATCCAAGTACAGATTTACGTGGAGTGGGGTTTTTAGGATTAGTTCATCTGTTATACTTTGTTATGAATCCCCAAACATTGCCGTTAGCTCGAGATATTTTACTGTTATCCCACGACGAGAAACAAGTAAAGCGAAGGAAAAGTTCTGATAAAGTCTATATTTGTATGTTTAAATTTAATAGAATTTTCCGTTTGCCGTAATGGGAATAAATTTGACAAGAATTGTTTTACAAACTTTGCGGGAGGAACGACTAAACAGAGAATGTAACAGAAAGAAGAATGTCATAAGCATTGTTAATGAGTTTTACGTAAGCATTTTTCTACATTTATACAACGTTTGGTGTAAGAACAATGTCACAATTGAAAGCTCAGGATGGGTTTTAAAAGGTTCAAAATTTTCAAGTGCAGAGTTAAATTATATTGTCAATGAATGTTGTGATTGATTTAGATGTAGAATCAACTGTGAAAAAGAAGCCAAAGGTATTGTTACGTAATCTGGAAGATTACATCAATACAAAAATCAAAATGGAAACCAACTCCTACGATATCATCACCAAGGCTCAAAATCCTCAAGAAACTCAAACTTCACAACCACTGCCAAGATTTTTTTCTGAAATTGAATCTGAAATACGGTATGCAGATGACGAAGTTACGTAATGACATACAAATCTTTTACTTGATAACATAAGTATTTATTACATTATGATTATTATTATTTATTTGAGTGCCTTAAGTATTTTATCATCTGAATGTTATTTTTGTTGTTTTAAATATTTATAATTTGTTTTCTGTCCTGTAAAATTTGTGAATTTTGTTGTCTTGTTGCTAATTCCTTACTTTAGAATTAAAAATTCAACATCTTTTCATTTGTTTTTCAATTATTTCAAAATCTTATTTTTCTTCTGTAAGATCTAAATAGTGAAAATTTGCTGGTCTTCCATATCTATATCCTCGAAGTCCACCAAGAAATCGGCCTTCTGACTTAGTATTTGAGGCCGTATGTTTTACTGTTTGACTTCGTTTTTCTCTGAAAAACGTAAAAAATGTTAATAATCCAGAGTAATCCAATACTAACGTACAAATACTATCTTTACTTTGGTAAATACACTTGACTACAATTTTCTCTGCGGAAATGACTTTCTTTAGTTTGCGATGAATGAGTTGATTTCTTCCGCAATTTTGCCTAAGAAACTTAATTTTACAAACTAGTTTCAGTTGAAATTTTAAGTGAAACTTACTAATTCAATAGCTTTGCGACGCAAGGTCCATTCATTCCACTCATAATCTGGATCTATATTTCGCTCAATTGGATGCAACTCTGTTTGCATTTCCAAATCCCGCTTATCAACAATTAATGAAGGTGCTTTCACAGATACCATCTAATTCAAACTTTTTTAAATAATTTTCATCCACTTCAAAATTTTTTTTTTTTACTAAGGTTAAATACCGTCTCTTTCTTTTTCTGTGGATAAATTTCAGTTTGTATTTGCAATAATTGAATGAGATCAGGCATAGATTTTGCCATGTTTTTAACTGCCGAAATGAACCTAAAAAAATTAAATTTTATGCGATACCATATTTTTTATGCAATAATGTATTTAATTACCATTCTGGATTTTCTGCAAATTGAAGAGCAGCATCTGTAGATATAAAAGTGTAATATTTATTCTCATAAAAAACGACAATTTTATTTGCATTTCCACTTATGAGTAGACGTTTTGTAGTTAGTGACCAAACACAAAATTTCTATCATAAAAACATATTTTTTTTTAATTTTATCATTTCTGAACGTAATTTATCTCATACTTACATCATATTCGATTTTTGTGCTACCTAATTTCTCAATTTCATTTTGACTCAGTATTGTAACCTCCTTATGTTTTCCTATCGGCAAAACGCTTGTTGAGTTCTCTTCAGCTATGCTCCAACGTTCTTCATCTGTTACGATTGAAATTTCCGAATAAAACTTTTTAACAAATTCTCCTTCCATTATCATTGTTTTAGATCCCTAGAAATATATATTTCATCTATGAATTCTACACTTTAACACAGTTTTAACTTTCATGTCTAACATCAGTGTAAGTATTTAAGTTGTACACAATATTACGTAATAGGCAAATAAGAACATTCTCATTTTGTAAACTTTTCCAAATATGAGCAACGTGAATAAAAAGTGGCTGAAAAGATACATACAAAGACATTTATATATTTCTTAAAAATAAAAATAATTAGATTTACATAAACATGTCCTGTGGGAATTGCCACTTTAGATCTTACAGTGCCATGCAAATCATCTATTTTTTCTTCAAAACTTTTTTCAAGTGCTTCGATTTGCTTACTCGAATTGGCCACATCATTCTAAAAAGTGAATGATTATCTACAATTTTACTTGTCAATAAATTTCTTGTTACCTGGATAATAAGGATATATGCAATCGCTTGTCGAGCATTAACACCTGCTTCCCAAATTAATTCACTATCAGCATATTCAAAACTATCCACAGGTATCTGTTCCAAAAGAGCTGCAAGAAAATAAAATAATTAAAATACAATTTTTTATGCATAGCTCATTTAACATACCTAAAGACGTGTGTGCTATCTTTCTGTATTTCTTTAATTCTTCTGACAAGACTGTATCAAATTGTGGAATTAACCGTTTCAATGTTGTTGGCACTTGAAAAATTAAACTTTAGTTTAATAGGCTCACTGAGATCTACACTTTCAAATACAGTAACTCACAATGCTCAATTCCTTTTCCTCCCTTTCCACATTTCCAGTTGTACAAACATATACCCGACACAATGTACCGCAATTCTTCTAACTGCCTTTCTTTATTTTTTTTATCCAATGACAAAAAACCTCCTAGTTCAGATCTGGGAAACACGCTTTGTAAGGCAGCTAAAATAAACATTAAGTATTTTTTTTTTAATTTTATTAGAGATTACGGTAATTTTTAATACTTGTTGTTTCTTTGACAGCGTATAAGTCATTATTTACAGTCAGTCCTGACCACAGCATGACGGTCATCACAATTTGTTGATATAACTCGCTAAATTCATCCTTCAATCGCGGTTTCATATTTAAGATTTGATTCACAAGAGGTTTTAACCTTGAATTTAAAGCTTGACTATGCTCTTGTAGAAATTCGTCTGTGCATTAGAGAATTTGTAATTGATGTGTTTGAGATGAGTGTGTTTTTCACTTCAAGTTTTTACCTCGTATAGCATAATTTAGAGTAAAATAAACTTGCATTTTAATAGTGTCGAGACATGGCGTTCGCTGATTTATTCGATCAATACATGTCTACGAAACAAAAAAGTATAAAGTAATTAGGAAAATGGAATAAACGAATTTTTAAGTTACCCAAATAATTCTATTGATTTCAGATTTGGATTGCACAACGCTGACATCAAAATCGTTGTCTGGATGAATAAGTATTACTTTAAGCTAAATTACCATATCGAAAACCATAAATTTAATGACAACAAACTTTTAATATTTTACTCTAAAGGACTTACTATGTAAATTGCTAATTCTTCTGCTACTGACACCCCTTTTTGGGCACACTGTGAAATTATTTCAGAAATAATTTTTTTGACTACGTTTTTACTACTTAAATTTGAGCGATTCGTCATTGCTAAAATCGTTGAAAATGTTTGGTAAGGCAGAATATGCACAAGATAGTTTTGTGTACATAAATAATACCATAGCAACTGTGACGTTATTACGTCAGTCATGCGCGAATCAAAAACTGCATCCTTATTTGGAATGCCAACTTTAATTTAAGTGAAAATAGCATTAAAACTTTTATCACGTAAAATTTTTAATTGTCAATTTTATTTCTTGCAAAAACCAATCATTAAACGTTTTTGTGAAATGGTCACTTAAATTCACCTTGAACATGAACTTTCTTCGGACTAACTGCCAAAAATGTGATTTTTTTATAGGAATCACTTGATCGCTTTTTTTTTTCCATTCTATTTATCTCAATTTAAACGGTTGCGTAAACTATTAGATAAGTTTCTATTTATTTTTTTAGATTTTTATCATAGGAAATGGAAAACAAATGAAACCTTAAAAATGAATCATTTATAACTTTTATTCTGAAGGCTGCTATGTGCACACGCACTATGAAATACGAAAATAATACCAAGATGAAACGACCTCGACAGAAGAACACAAATTTCACTTCCGTCTGAGCTCCACCCGCACAAATCGTGCAACACAATTTGCATTAAAGTAAATTATATATATTTTAAACCTAACATAAAACATTTGTTTATTTTTAACTTTTTCAACATTTTGACTTGAAATCTTTTTTCACTTTTCCAATTCCTTATTTGATCGGTCATAAGGCCAATGCCTGCCCTTGGCACTAGTTGAGTCGTGATGCTTCAACGGGTCGAGTGAGAGACAATTAACACTATGTGAATTAAAAACCAATTCCAAATACATAATCAATTGCAGCCAAGGGCGTGGAACTAAGTACAGAATTTAAAGGACATAACAAGTCAGCTGTTTCAGAAGTGAAAGCGGGACGGGGTGCGAAGAACTAACGCCTAGCGCCGCCTGGGGCTCTCCTTTTTTGGAGCGGAAGGGAGACTTGAGGGAAAGCTCGTTTCCCCATCACACAAGTTAGCGGCCCTCGTATGACACACACAGCTGGTTCAGTCCTCCTCCTCGCGACTCTAACTTTGTTCGCGGGGAGTATCCGAAATGATATTCAGGAAGATTTTAGACTTACAAACGCACTCAATGCTTTAGACACTGCCACCAATTCCTCTTCTTTTAATTCGACAGTTTCAGCACCCGTTGTAGAAAATGAAAATGATTTGGTCAATAGAGTACTTACAACTTCACGACTAAGGCCAAGATATGCGGAAGGAGCTTTAAGATTAGTTGGTGGACGCGGAGTACATGAAGGAAATATTGAAATTTTTCATCTTGGTCGATGGGGTGCTATTTGCGATGATGAATGGGACATCAGAGAAGCGACAGTGATATGTCGTCAGTTGGGCTTCACTCGTGCACACCAAGTTACAGAAAACTCACAGTTTGGTCTCTCTCGAAGTAAGTACTTTTTAAAGATAAAATTATTTTATATTAAAATTAAACTAAATTGGTAATAAAATTAATTACGTAACACGGGAGGAACCTTAATCAGCTGTCAGCCGTAACGTTAATTCTCTGCCGGATGCTTAATGCTTTACGAGGACGGGAAACGTGAGGATTTGCACGCGTTTTTAAGGTTAAAGCTTACATATGAGGAAATGGGCGATGACACTGCCCTTGTCTATTTCGGGAAATGGCTAGATTAAATTCAGGTGACAGTTCCTACATCGTGTGAAAACTCATTAAAAAATAAAAATAAAAATTTCTAAAAATAGGAAGATTCCAGTTTTTTCCCATTTCCTAACGCATTTATCTAGATTAAATTTCAAACAATTTAGTCCGGATATGTAAACTAGTTTAAAAAATAAATATATTTTTAAAAAGTATTAATGTGGAAATTTTAGGGTATAGCAGGATATAAAGTTACCTGATGCGTCGTAAAAAAACTGACTACATTAAAATAAAGAATGAGAGTAGTTCAAAAGATTAATAAATCACACAAAGAGTGTCTTTGAGATTTCAAAACACGTGTCGTTAAAAGTGTCAATCAAAATATAAACGTATCGATTAAAATTGAATTTGATAGCTGTAGTTAATAAAATTCCATTAATTCATGAGAAAATTAAATTTAAATATGAATTTATCTAGAACGAGTTTGGATGGACAATGTATACTGTAATGGAGACGAGCGAAACATTACTGACTGCCGATTTGATGGATGGGGGACACACGACTGCACACAGCGCGAAGGAGCAGGTGTCGTTTGCTACGTGCCACTTCTACACGATACTACTACTTCCACCACTACCACTACGGAAATTCCTGCGTTTATTTCGGAAAATGAAACTTATTCAAATGGCACTAATAATAACACACAGAATATCATGATGCGGGATTCGTCAGCTGCAAAAATATCTATTAGGGTAATGTCATATGCTGTATATTTAAAGCACACTTAAAAAATGGTGATATTAAGAATAGAGTTTGTATCTATTTCAGGCTGCTATGACAGGACCGATGCAAGTTCGCCTAATGGGTGGCCGAATACGTGAAGAAGGCCGCGTTGAAGTACGCTTTGGTGATGGCACATGGGGCCTTGTTTGTGGAGATGGATGGGGAATGTTGGAAGCAAATGTTGTGTGTAAAATGTTGGGATTAGGTTATGCTCAAGCTCCAGTGCAGAGCAACTTTTTTGGTGGTCTTCATCTGGGAATGATATTAAGTGGAGTAAAATGCACTGGACGAGAAATCAGTCTGGCTGACTGTCTCCACGATCAAATGGGTTGGGCATATTGCCCGGGAAGAGCGGAGAATATTGCTGGCGTTATGTGCACTGATAGTAAGTGTAACGCAGAGGAAAACTATTTGAAATATTGCGTTATTCATGATTTTATCATTTCAGTTGTACCGGATTTGATATTGGATTATCAGGAAATCGAACGTTCGGCTTATTTAGAAGATAAACAATTGTTTTTCCTGCAATGCGCGATGGAAGAAAATTGCATGGCTAAAACAGCATACGCGCACAACATGGAAGTTTATGGTATTTTCTTACTTTCTTGTATTAAAAGATCTATTGAAATAAAGATTTCAACTTTAGGTTGGCAGCTTGAAGTTCGACGACTACTTAGGTTTACAGCTAAATCAAAAAATATTGGAACAGCAGATTTCCGCCCAGTCATTCCTAAACACATGTGGCAATGGCATCTTTGTCATATGTGTGTACATACAAATGTAAAACAAATACAAGCTAATTTTAAAAATTTTCTTCTATTATTAGGCATTATCACAGTATGGAAGTGTTTGCTCACTTTGACATAATCGATGGAAGAGGCAAACGTGTCGCCGAGGGACATAAAGCGAGTTTCTGTCTTGAAGACAACCAATGTGATATGGGAATTCAACCTAAATATGCGTGTGCAAATTATGGCGATCAAGGCATTTCCGTGGGCTGCACAGATACCTATTTACATAACGTTGACTGCCAATGGATTGACATCACCGATGTAGTACCTGGTTATTACTTCCTCAAGGTAAATGTTTCCATCTATTTTTTTGGTGTGACTTGTTAGTTACGGTGTTTATTTTTCTTCAGATCTCTATTAACCCAGAATTTAAAATCCCTGAAATGTCGTACGAAAACAATGCGGCATTATGCAGTTTGTATTACAACTCATTGAGTATTCATGTGTGGAATTGTACTTTGATGAGGCCATAAATGAAAATTAACATGACAGTTTTCACTGCCAATCGTCTGAACTGTGATTGAATCCAAAGATCTCTCCGTCCTAATGATTTAGGGGTCCAAGTAATACAACAGAAGATGTCATGAAGTAACCAACTGCCACTTTAAACGCATTTCGGAAGTAAAAAAAATAACTGTATGAAATTTTATTCTTTGTAAATTAGTAGCAGAAATGATAGACTATAATTATGTATGTTTACGCATAGAATTTTATTTCTGTAAAATTAGAAACTGTATAGAATAATTTCTTATTATATAAAACTACTTATATACAATAGTCTACCGTATATTTATTATAAGGCTTTTAATTATTAAAAGTTAAAGTTTTTCGTTTCATTCATAAATCTAATATTATTTAAAAAATTTTAATTTTCTATTTACAATACATATAATATAACAAACTAAAGATTTTATATACACGTTTTAAGTATTAAAGTCGTTATTAAATATAGTCGAAAAAATATTTTTCAGTCGTTGATTTTTAAAGTATCACGCACACACATACATACTTCTAAAAAAATCGTAAATATTAAAATGGAACACAGTATTACTGCTGTTGAGTCGGAATCACAACCTCAAAAATTAAATACATATAAAAATACTAAAACTATTTAGTGAATAATGATTCATTGGTTATTCATCGTGTTAGGACGTCGAGGTTTCTTTGGTGGTGTTGGTGGGGTTTTCTCTTTGCCGGGTAAAGGAAATGGTGCCTGTATCAATAAAAAATAGAAAACATTAGTTTACAATGTAAACATATATTTATCCTTAATTATACTGCTAATCCTTTATTATTTCATTCACACAACATTATTAACTCGTGCAATTTATTAAAACTCACCTTTGCTTCTTCCGTTTCAGTCTAATCGCCAACATTCACACAAAACAAGCCCGGAAAAAAACACAAATTAATTCACAATACGAAATGACAAACATTTTTCAGATAAAAAAACAAAACTCATTTTCCTTCAAGGACAAGTACGAAATCCGCCCATCATTTTCCCAGATGGTATTTAAGAAAGTACTATCCTATTTTTTCTTTCTGCATTCCAGATTCTCAAGTTAATTACATCACCACACGTGTTATTTTTTTTAAACAACCCCTTTTATCAAAATTATCTCATCATCTTTGGTTATTAAGCTGCATTTATGCTTAACAGAAAGAATGAAATTCTTTCAAGGATTTTATTTATTATTTTAATGTAAATACTCATTGAACTGGGTTAATGAGCTTCCTTTTGAAACAAACCATCGAAACCATCGTCACTGGTGAGTCTCCAAGTGACGTCATTCACGACCTTGATACAGCCTTGCCATAAAGCGAAACACCACGTTTACTACATCGACACACATTTTAATAACATTTACAAGGAAGTCAAAACAGGGAAAGAGATTTGATTGGCTAATAATTTCCTTGTCCTTAGATTTATCAATTTTTATGCCTCACCTTTTTGACTTTGTTAGGCAAAGGAAGAGATCCTTTTCTCGACGCAGTTCCATTGGCAATAGAATCCCCAATGTTAGAATAATCAGCATAAGCCTGTTTTTGAGGCAATGGCGGAGGAGTGTCATTAACAACCATTGGAGAAAGAGATGGCATGAATGACACTGTTAACGAGACATTATTTAATTTTTTCGTAAGATATTTGTATATGGTTTTTCTTACCTGCAGTCCGATTTGGTGGTGGAGTCGCTCGAGATAGAACAAACTGACCACTTGATGGTCGACTGTTGCGTTTTTCAGTCTCTGAACGCAAAGGTCTGTGAGGTGTTAACTAAATAGAAAAATAATGATTGAAATTAATTTGTTTTTAAAATAAATTTTAAAACATTTCAAATCACCTGTTCACTAAGTTCTATTATTGGTTGCTGTAAATCAGTTTTACTGTCATACCACTGAGTCTGTGATTGAGCCTCTGAGTCTCGGGAAGAAACCGATGCTGCAGAACTACGTCGTAATGTGCCGAAAGCACTATCTCTTTTAGAGCGAGTTGATCGATTGCTAACGGCAGGAGATGATGGTCTTACAAATACCGAATGTGCCCGTGAATTCGGAGAAATTTTTGAAGGTGACGATGCAGCTAGTAGTCTAAAAAGATATAACTTAATTAAACTTACATTTTCAAGGAAAAAAGTTAATCTCTCGACAAGAAAATGCAATAAATCTATATTAAATATATTTTATCCACATGCAAATATTTTTTTAAATAAAAGATTAATGTAATTGAACACAATTTATAGTTTTTTTTACCTTCGTGAAGTAGAAGCCTTCATTCTATTAAATATTAGTAACGATAAAGCAAAGAAAAGAAATGTTAGTCTCGAAGAAATGTTATTTCTACACTTTTTACTGCAAGTGATGCAAACAGAACTAAAGTAAGAACTTACATGTCCGAAATACTGAGATTGCCGTCCGATAACCGGTCACAAACCAAATTAAGTTTGGAAGACATAATTTTGTGTCGGCGCATCGTAGATAAGAATTTCCCCTCGTCCAATGTTAGAGTCTAAATAAACGTGTAAATTTTAATTTAATTATTAGTTTAAACAATCGCTACCTCATACTTTTCGTCCATATTTTTCTTCAACGTGAGTTTTCAGTTTAAGAAAACATTCTTCCATTCTGTCGTGAAAAGGCCGCAAACTTTCGGGTGCTTTAAGCTGATGAATAAATAATCCTGCTTCAAGCAACGGAATTTGCTGAGCAATCAGATCTTTCAACCACTGTATTCGTTCATTATTTGTGCGAGTTGGATTTTTCTCAAGAAATTCATCAGTAAAAAAGGCCTACAATAAATGTTTTAAAATTGTACTGAATATCCAGTTTAGAAATTGTCTAACATTAAAACTTTACCTTTTCATAATTAACAATTCCACCCATTACAGCTGCATCCACTATCCCACTGAGCATCATACTTAAGGGCCCAAGTGGTAAATTAGCGTCGTTGTCGTGTGTCATAATAAGATCTTGCAGTTTTTTATTGCTCAATTCCATAGTCTCTACTGCATTTTCCAATGGACTCACATCATACTAAATAAATAAATACATTTAAAAATAGTTAATTTATCAAACTAACCTACTATCTACTATCTGATTAATTAATAAAAACATTACATAAACAAATACTTACAGAATATAAAGAAACAACTGGAAACCAGCGTAAAATACCAGGAAGTGGATAAGAAATTTCTAACACCGTTCTCTCCAACCACAAATTCTGTAAGATTAATGTAAAAAATATTACACCGTAAAGTAAAATAAAAACGAGATCTGCATTACCGCGAACTCATTATCAGAGTCTCTTCCTCCTTTTCTCCGCGAATACGTAAACTTTTGTACTTCGTTTACTTTATAAAATCTAAATAAAATTGAAAAATAAATTATTATTGTTTTGTGTTAAAAACTATTAAGTAAAATTGAAAAAAATCACTTTAGAATTTGCTGTTGTACAGTTTTGTTAGCAAACTTTTTTTTTTCTTGCATGAGTGGATCAACTTTATTAATTTGAAGATATTGAACACATGAAGTGAGAATTTCTGGATCAGGCGGAGCGAGTTTAGTCAGCAACTAAATTGCAAAACTGAATTAATAAATACAAAATGAATCACTTAAATTTATTACCTTAGCATTTGGAAACTGATTCTGGAGACGACTGCTAAAATCACTCAAACGTTCATATTCTTTTCCTCGATAAATAAAGACTTTATTCTACAATTCAAATTAAATAAAAAGATTTTATAAATTTAATTTTGCTTTTTAAATTTCAAAAAACCTTTAAAAATGTTGGAAAGCCTAATCCGTAATAAGCAACTCTAAAATACTCTGGCTCAGGACGCATTTGCTTCATTATGTTATCGTAAAACGTAGACATTCGTTTCTAAAAATAAATGGAAAAATTATTTGGTAAATTGACAAATAATTATTAAACCATCAACAGTTAATTAAATTTACAAGTAATAAACTTAGTTGAGTGTAATTAAATATTTCGTTCTCGTACTGCTCACTTAATTCCTTGCACAATATCAAGCCAAGTTCCCACATCTAATTCGAATTTAAAAAAAAAAAGAAATCAGTTAATTACTTTAAACTAATTTCTTGATGTTTCATGCATTACCTTTCCTTTATCAAAGTAATCAATCATATCGTAATAAAGAGCTTCTTTGAGCTCATGATGAGTTATGCAATTTGGATATTTATCGTTTTTTAGAATCATCTGTAATGGCTCATTTGACCATTTGAGCAGTTTTGCATGCAAATTGAGCGTGAAAGCAGCTTCAGTATAATTATCACATTCTAAATGCAAATCTGATAATTTGTAAAGGTATCTAATGTACATTTCTTTACGATTGATTTCATTATAAAATTCCTGTAAATATACACACATGAATTTATTTACAATAATTATTTTTAAATAAAACGGTTTCTTACCAAAAGATTGACGGTACAACTCATCCTGTTATCTTTATTTTCATCAGTTACAATCGCTCGATATTCCAATAACCGTTCAATTAACCGAGTAACTGTCTTAACAAATCGAAAACCAGCGTCACGCAAAGTTGAATGATTCTCACATAATTCTGACACACTGTGAAAAAAATTCGATTAAAATATTTTTTCAAACACAAATTTTCACCACCTTACATTTTATTAAATAAATTTTTGTATTCTTCATCTCCACGTCCACCTTCTATTAGTACATCCAACTGTGTTACCATTTCATTTTCAAACTAACAAAAGAAAATAAATAAATTAAAAGTTTAAAACTTTTCAAACAATTTTATTCCAAATCGAACTTCGGTAAAACTTCTTCTCATTTCCTTTACGTGATTGCACTCATGTGTAACAGGACCGCGACGCGAATAAAATTCACATTGCATCATATCAAAAAAAATTAAAATAGTAGCTTTTCGAAGTTCCACTTCAGGTACAAGAGTCATTTCTAAAAACGGACCAACCATTCCGGGAACAAATTGAATTTTATGCTGACCTAAAGTGTCAAAAGCAAATATAAGTACAAAAATTTAATTTAATGCATCTTTTTGAGCAACCTAGACTAAACCACATTGACCGAATTTCAAAACTAGCTTCTCGTCTCATATCTTTATATCTGAAAACAATAAAAAATATGCTTTTTACTATATTAAACAAGAATGAAATACAATATTAAACCTGCAAATTATTTTATTTCTTTTAGTTGGACTAAAATTTTCCAATTGCAAAGCGTCTTGAGTAATGAATGAAATGGCACAATGAAAAAAATTACTCCATATCTAAACAAAAAAAAATTATCGCAATTAATTTTTTTAATAAAATTTATGTACCAATAAAAAATTTCACCTGATACTCAAATGGTTCACTAAACATAGATCGAATTGTATCACTAAAGTATCGAAGAGCTTTTAAAATAACACTAAAAGAGAAAATCAATTAATTTTAATTCTTTCTGTAAATAAAATATAATGACCTATTTTGTAACAAAATCATTTGACACCAATCTGGCGGGTACACGTTTCGGCTGACTAAATCTTTAAAAATTAAAACTATTTCCGTTATGAAATCAAGTGTATCTGAACGATGTGTGAACAACTGAATGTATTGTTTATAATGATAAGGCGTTGTCTCTCTTAAAATAGCAATCATGATGGCAACAAAATTTCCCACAGAAAACGATGATTTGTCCATTCTTATGACTGTTTGGGTAATAGTTCGAAAAATAGTAGCTAAAATTTCAGAGATGTCATCAACAATAGGTCCCTAAAAAAAACAACATAAATTTTAACTGTTGTTTATTACATTAATGATATAAAAAACTTACCACATCTTGATTATATAAAACTTCTAAAATATCGCTTAGAATTTTCACACACAGCTCCACTTCGTCTTCCCGTTCCAATAGATACTTGATGTGCAAACAAAACACTTGAAGTGTAACTCTTCGACTAACTAAAGAAAAATTTTCAATAAAATATCAATGCTATTAAAATACTGTATTATTATTTATAAACTTACTCGGTTCTTTAAATAAATCGCTAAATACAATGTCATTAACACACATCATTTTCTGTTTAGTCAATCTGTCTATTGGCACGTTATTAATTAAATTAATTACAATAAAACTAAAAGTAAAAAAATAAATAAAATTGTAAGTTAATTTTTGACAGTTACCAAATAAAAACCTCTCTATTACCTTAATTCTTTGGAATCAAAGACACTTAAAATGTCAGTAATTGTTGATGGAAAATATTTGAGACAAGCTCCCTGTACAAGAAGAGTTGGGCCACTTGTGTACAGCATCAATCCCGTGAATGAATTCAACAACTGCTGTAGGGATGATTCAAAATGTTGCCTGCCTTTGCCTTCGTTCAATCTATTTATATAAAATTCTTATAAAAATTTATTCAAATAATTTCACTAGAAGCAAATTACTGAGAAAAAAGAATCCTTGAACGGATAATGAATTTAAAAATATAATGCAACGACTTCATAGTACGAAGCAAATTATCCTGACTTTCAGTTGCGTTTGCATTGTCAACCAGATACTTAAGAACAACCATCAATTTGCTAAATAAATAAAAATTAAATTAAGCAAAAGAATTAAATTTAATTAAAATAACTCAATGTTATCAGTAGAGGCCTGCACGGACCAAAATTTTATAACTTTACTTATCCCAGCCCACAGTGTTGACGGACGAAAACTGACCAAAACCCAAAAATGTTTTTGACTTTATTACCAGAACCCACCTGGGCCGACCCATTTGTCGTATATTCTTTTATCTGGGTATCACCTATGATATTCACAGATTTCCTTCACCTGAAACCTACGGACCTGACCCGAACCCATGCAGGCCTCTACTATCCAATAATACTTGTAAGCAAGGGTAGCACTAAATGTCTCTTTGATGTATAAATCTAATACAGGCTTAAAATGCTGATATTTCCGATCCGAAATCAAACCTATGATAAAAACCTAAAATAAAATAGTTAGTTTAAGTTTAGCAATAAAATAATAGCAAATATATCTAAACATACCAGCGCTTCAAATACTAAATTATCGTATAGATCCGAATCGTTGTTGAGCATGAGTATGTTAAATAAAGCATCTAAAACATCCTGCAAAAACTGGAATAAAAAAAAGTTCAATTATTCTCATTTCCATAAAATAAATAGAATTAAAATTTGTTTTTACTTTAACTACTTCTTCTCCATCAACATTCATAAGTGAGAGTAAATTTTCCTTTAAACCATCTTGGCAATCAGCCCACTTCAATAAGCCCAACAAATCAACTATAAAACAGGTAATATTTTAACGTAATAAAACACAAATTATTTTCATACAGCATACTGTTCTGTGTGAGTTTAGTTGAACATATCAAAGTAGATATTTGAAAGGAATCTTTAATGCTCAGACTTAATCCTCCCGACTGTATAGTATGTTTACTGTGATTATTTCCTTCACTTTTTAATTGTTCTAGTTCTTGACGTGTAGAAGGTAATGTTAAATAATGAACATCTTTGTCTGAATATTTCTTGTGGTCCACCTAGAAATATGTGAATATATAAAATTTATAAATAATTTGAAAACTATATTGCAAAACTTACTCTGTAAACTAAAAGGTTATGCCCTTCATTTTTTAATGTTGTACCATTTTCTTGTCGTAACTTAACAAATGAAACTGCAAATGGTTTCTCACTTTTATCCTTAACTGTGTAAAAATAGTTAAATAAATAAATATAAAGAAATAAATTATATTTTATATACAATAACCATCATTGGAAGACCGGTGTCGAAAAGTAAATTTGATGTGAGCAGTATCAAATTCTTCAATAGGAATTGTCACCTTTCAAGAAAGATGAGGATTTATGTCTGCATTAAATATCAATTTAATTTTCTAATTATCGAATCATTACTTACCTTTAATGTTTCAAACCATTTTGGCTTGTCTTCGTGATAATAAATAACACTTCGATACTCATTTAAAGATTCCACTCCAGCGCCAATGCTCATGTAACTCTTATTTTTATAAAATTTATTAGAATTTTGTTTAATCAAACCAACAAATTTTCTTCTCTTACTTTTAAAATCTGTCCTTTTTCGTTAAATACACGAACATTTACTTCCACATTTTTGTCAGACGACTTATTGCCTTTCGGAAATTCTCCTTGAATCAGTGTTAAATACAAATCATTGCGGACATCACCTTTAAAAGCAATTTATTTACATTAATGACAAAATAAAGTAACATATATTAATTTTGTTCACCTGGTAAAATTATTTCAGGAAAACCCATTTTTCTAGCAATAGCAGTAGTAACAGACACCAGATGAGGATTTTCTTCTCGTACCTTCAAAATATGGGTATCAGTAAACAAATAAAATACAATTAAAAATAAAAAAAACAATATACCTGCTTAAGATCGCCATGCAATAACTTAACAGATATCCATAATCCTTGACCTTTATGCTCTTTTTGACTAACTTCTTTGGAAGAGATTGCTTTGCGAATGACACTTTCTAAAAATTCTCTATCACCGCATCTAGACAAATATAATATATCAAATAAATTATATGCAATTATTCAATTAGATAAAATAGAACCTACTGGATAAAAGGAATAAAATGTTGTTTTTCTTCATCGCTTTCTAACTTTCCACTGACAATGTCAGAAACATCTTTGGCTGTTATTTTATACAATATTTACAATAAGTTCTTGTACATTTTTTCTTATAAAATAGATATTCTTACCAGCTACTCCAAATGGTCGTCGCAATTCTTCAACTGACTTCTTTGGAGTATAAGTCATCCGTCTGTGATCTACATCTTTAAGTTCCATTGAACCTGACATTGAAAATGAGTAAGAAATCTGATAAACTGGACTGTGTTAAAACTTACCTATCCTTATAATCTGACATATTAAAAATACTTTCTCTCGTAATAAATCCTTAGTTCCTAGATCCTAAACAAATAAAAGAGTATTTTAAATATAAATGGAAATAAACGAACTCACTAAAATCCTCTCCTACAGCAAACAATCTTTCATTGTACTACTCATCCACATTTCTACAAAAGCAAATTAAATTTATACTTACAGTAAATAAAACCCTTAAATTATTTAACTGATCGAGATCGCGAGCCAAGCCTTCTTTCGCCCATTTGACCACATAATGCTCACTAAAATTATCAAAATTCTTGAATTAAAACAATAACTAATGAATGTACATTTTACCTAATAAAAGTCATTTCTTTGGCATCATATAAAGTCATCAATAAATCTGCATCATCCCCAATCTTGCACACAAAGTTTTTTAAGGTTACGTACAAACTGTGACAATATCTCGTTGTAGATTTCAAAGACTGAAAAATCACCTAAACGGAATCTCTATTAGAAATATATTCCAATACCATTAAGTATAATAATGTACCGATCGATGTAACCTTTGAGTGGCAAATTCATGCTGACGATACAAATGAATTGTACTAGTTTCATCTGGATTCAGAATGTTTCCCTGATCATCTCGAACAACTAAATCCAAATCCAAAATACTGTTTCCTATATCTATAATTGTAGTTATTTTATGCTTCAATTCTTTTAACTCATCCTGTAACAAAATATAAAAATATTACTTCCAACAAACTCGTCACTACAATTAAGTTGATGCTTACTACTGGTAATGCCCCTGTTAAAATTGATCGCCTGTATTCAATTAATTCGTACATCATTCCACGAATTTTATCAAAGTTTACGCCACTCCGCTAATCAAATGCAATTAATAAAATTGACATTAAGTTTGGTAAATGGTACACAAATACAAACCACGTAAAGCTGTTTCCAAATCACAAGCCATTCGCGCAAAGTTGTAGTAATTTCTTGAATAATTGGAATTTCTTTCGGTACAACTTCCTCAAATGGTCTAAAATAAGATAAAATTTATTTAGTAATTTGCAGATTTAAATGTAGGTACTATTTTACCCAGTTTTATCAACAAATGCTTCTTTGATGTAAATGTAATTTTTTGGGAAAATTCCTTTTTTATGTCGAGATCTGGTACAGTAGCCATAATACCAATCTGAAATTGATGGATTTAGATGATGGACATTAAATGTTGATTATAATAATGTTGTTTACCTTCAATTTCTTCTAAAATATGAACAGTATCGCCCAAATTCAATTGCAAAGAATATTCCTCAATGCTATACTTATAAGTGAATATTACTAAAAATAAAAAATAAACAAAGATTAAAACTTTATCTAAAAAAAAACATCTAAATTTTATTGACAGTGAAATGAAATTATGTATGTAAACAGGAAATATTTATCCGGATGTGAAAGCTTTTTCGTACTTCGGAAGTATTACTTTACAGTACACAGATTTTTAAAATAAATAGGAATTTCCACACCTCTAAAACTAATTTAAGTTCTTAAATGTTTAAAGAAGCTACGAGAAACGATGAAAGTAACGGTAGCACAGATTTATATAAATTTCAACAGGTGGGCCACAGATCTGATGCTGTAACTAGTTGTAAAATCGTCACGCAAAAAAAACATTGCTATAACTTTTACATACCGACACCGTATTTGTCTTTGTCGTTAACTTTCTTCCAACGAGTCATGTCGAATTTGTTTTTAGGCTAAGATATTCCATATAAAAATCAACGTTAATACATCCTCATCGTAATCTGTGCTGCTATTACTAATAATTGTGTACTCTCGCTGTAGTCATCCAGTTTGTTATTGGCTTGTTTATTTAATGTATTCGTGACGTAAACAGTGACGTTGATCTCAATGAATCTTCTCGTTGATTCCACCACAGATCATGATAAAATGATTTAAGTACCTAGATAAAATCCATTCTTGCATAGTGCATTCCTGTTCTGCATTTTCTCTGACCTTTGCCACGTGCCATGCTGCATTAACAACAGAAACATTTTTATTTTATTGTTTTTTAATTATAGATTTTAAACTAAACTTTGTATTCTTCGTGGATTAATTAGTACTACATTAATCTGCAGTTTGCAACTAAAGTATATAAGCCCACAATAGTTTTTAACAAACACTTGTATAGTTAATATACGCATTTCCTATTGTGGATTTTAATCTTAATTCTCGAGATAAAACAAAAAAAAATAAAACGAACACAAATAAAATTTAATCAAGCAAAATTATAATTTTTTTTAATAAAAAAAATATATATAAAAACAAAATTGACAGAGACATTTTTGAGGTTCTTACTCCTTAAATGCCTGCACAACTTCCTTCCTGCAATCAAGAAAAACGAGAAGATTTGTTAAACTACACTATGCAATTGTCATTTATATTAATTAACTAACTTGTATTCTTTGCTTAATAAAACTTTCCAACGATGAACTTTCTAATTTCAAAAACCGTTTGTCAGATCCGCAAGATTCGATATATATAGATGGATTCATTTCCCTTAATGCTTTCGCTATTCTGTCTAGTGTGTATGGTAAGTCTGTGGAACTCAACAACACAGTAAGAGATGTTTCAAGGTTCCATTCCTAATAAGCATAACTATGCATTAGAAAGCATTAAACACAAAAAAATCAACTCACTTCAATTGCGATAATCACTGGTTTACATTCATTCTGTTCCTTTAAATGATCAGCCAGGCTTTTTAAGTAGTATTCCAAAATTACCTGGAGTTCTTCATAAACGTATGAACTTAGAATTTTTACCACCCACTGAGACTTTGCAAATGACTAAAAGTGAAAAAATTACAGCATTTAATTTAACAATAGGATTTCGCATTAATTAATGTACCTCAACTACTGGGTAGACACCTCTCATCTGACACAATTTGTATAATTTAAACAACTCGTCTGCATCGACAGCCCCATGGTGTTCATTTCGTTTCATAAGAACCAAATATCCTCTATAGCAATCACTACCCATCCAAAAATTATATGATTTTCCTTTATTATAAACAACGCGAGCTAATTCAAAATTGTTTATCTCCAAAAAATAAGTCATTAATTTATTCCACACTTGACTTAAACCTAAACGGGAAAATGATTTGTAAGTATAAAATTAATTTTTTTAAAAATAAAATTCTACCAGGACCGGGTGAAACACAAGTCCGTTTCAAAACTGCACAATCTGTAACAAAAAAAAATGAAATAAAATTTAAAAAATTATTTTTATGATTTCTAATTTACCCCTTTCATGCGTCTTAAGAAGACATTCGTACAAATAAATAAGATTTTGATTATCTGTTTCATTTTGCTCAATTAATT
Organism: Geophilus carpophagus; assembly: GCA_034687075.1. NCBI lineage: Eukaryota > Metazoa > Arthropoda > Chilopoda > Geophilomorpha > Geophilidae > Geophilus > Geophilus carpophagus. Next base: position 39,998 of record JAQFZN010000003.1, on the reverse strand, counting down.
TTTCGAATAATGTATAAAGCAAATTAAACCTGAGTAAGCGTTGTTCAACATTTTCAAAATCATCACTTGGTGTAGCTCCCTGACCAGCTGCAAAATTAGAATTAAAAATTAAACATTAGTTTGTAAAAAAAAATAATAAACCTAAAAAACCTTTTAATAGCACAAGAGCACTCGTCACATCATTTACTTGCATACAAATGTCAATACATGCAAGTGCCATTTGAAGTATAGTTATAACAGGTACCAAATCATTTGTCTCAAGCAATTCAAAATGGTTTCGACCATCTCCAAATATTATCAATATTACTGTATGTCCAGATTTGTATTCTTTCCTGATATGACATTCCAAAATCACTGTAAAACCGATTTGAGTGATCAAGCGTTTGAAAAAAGGATCTCGTGATAAACGTTCTGCAGTTAAAAGAAAAAATAATCAAAATTATTACAAAATATAAAAATTATTTTCATTTGACATTTTACCTTTAACAAAATCAAAAAATGAAGAGAATGACTGTCCTGCTACAGAAATATCTTCATAAAAAGTTAAAAGCAGTTCATTCATTAGTTTTTCGTCGAATTGCGATGTTTCACAAAACATTTTCCACCTATCTTTTTTTGCATCGCTTAAAGTATAATTTCTTTTTTGCAAAAAATCTAGTAATTTAACGTTTTCTAAACCTCCATTTTTTGTAGTAAATTTTCTCAATTCATTTAGTGATTTTTGGCTAATTTTTTTCTCATTTTCTGCTGATTTATAGAAAACCGTCAAAACTAAATAAAGTTTGTCTTCATTTTCGGCTAGTTGGTCAATTGCCCACTCACAAAGTTTGCATGACGGATGATAATTCAAGTTCACAGAGTAATTGAACAGTTTCCAAAGACTAGTAACGTAACCCTTTTTCAGAAATTCGTCTAAATTTCTTCTTAAGCGTCCGCCATCAATAGGATATTTTACACTAACAAGGTACTGAATAAACTCATTTCTCAAATTTTCCTCAGTTTTAGGCAAAGTACTACAATAATCCAAAAGTTCTGCTAAAATCAAACTTTTTTCCATTTTTAGCTGCTTTATATCTGACAGATATAAAAAAGCTTGACGAATAGAATTTATTTTCAAGCAAACGGATATTAACTTTTCCACCTACAAGATCAAAAATTAAATATTCAGAGTGAAATAAAGTACTCTTATTTCTTACCATTATCGGCCGAAAGTCATCCCCAATTACTTCTTTTCTTTCATTGTAAATGTTTTGCATGGACACCAAATCATTTTCTCTAGATGCTTTTAGAAACTTAAGATAAATGTCTTTCATTTGAATTTTCGAAATGCTGTTTTCTTCAAAACTGGAATTTGAATCAACTGAAATAATATTTTAAAAAATAATATATTAACCATATATAAACTCTACCTTATATAAAATACAATTATAATTTGAAATCAACTTGTTAAAAAATGTTGTTGACTTGTTGCAACGTTAGTTACAACTAAAAATGTATAAAATAAAAAAGTGCCATTTACAATTTAATTCATACAAAAAATAATTACCATTTGAAATGAGCTCGTTGGATGAAGTTGTTGATGTTGGTTGACTAGTTATATTATCAGAATGTGATGCAACTAAAAAAGCATTAAAAAATAAAGTTGTTTGTAATTTACCTCAAACAAAACACTATTACCATTTGAAATAGGATTGAAAGCACGAGATGGTGATAAGCTTGTTGTGATATTCGGTTTTGATGCTGTTCGGGAATATAATATGAACAAAATAATATCCAGTACAATTATCTTACAAAAAAAATTACTACTTGAAATGAGACTTTTAGATGAAGTTGTTGCCTGTCTTGTATCGATGTTAGATTGAGATGCAACTAAAATACAAAAAAATTACTACTTATAATTTAATTTAAATTAAAAAATAAAATTACTATTTGAAATCTGCTTTGTAGGTGAAGTTGTTGACTGGCTTTTCGTGACATTAGATTTAGGTGCAACTGAAATACAATAAAAAATAAAAAATTATTGAATAAATTATTAATAAAAGCATTTACAATTTGAAGTAGGTTTATGGCTTGAAGTTAATGCCTGGCTTGATGTGATGTTAGATTTTGATGCACCTAAAATAGAATAAAATAACAGTATGCAATTTGATATAGATTTATTAAATGAAGTTGACTGACTTGCATCTGCATTAGGTTTTGATTTAACTAAAATGTAAGAAATAAAAAATAAACAATATTGTCAGTTTCCTTAGCACATTTATCATAATTACAATTTGAAAACTCTTTCTTTACAGGACATCTCAGTTGACTATCGTTTTTCTTCCACGACAATCCTTGAATTAAAGAAGAGTCAAGTTGAAGCAAATCGATATTCGGTGCGAATATAGAAATAATATCATCATCATTTTCTTCTGCAATATTTTCGGGAACAACAAAATCGCTTGGTAAACTTGATGCTTCAGGCAAAGAAGGTAATAATGCAGTAATATTTTCCTGTTTTCCCATGGACATATTGACAGCAACACTTTCTTTTTTCTCAGATTCGTTATTACTATCACAGATCTCGTTATTTGGCACATTTTCAAATTCTTCGTTCTCATCATCTGACTCAGTTTCCGAACTTCCACAATAAATATTAAGGGGACAACTGTTCATACTTGATTTATCATCATCTTCACATGTAGTATTATCACTTTTAAAAACTTTATCTGCATTTATACTTTCCCATGACAGAAAGTCCTGATTAATAACGCTTACCTCTTCCTCATCCCCATCTATTGCATCATTGTAATCATAATCAAGTTCATTATCTGAAAATAAATCTAAATATCCTGACTTCTTACTTTTTTGAGGGGAACAAATCTTAGCAGGTAAACACACTTTGTCATCAATTACAATTTGAGTATCTTTAGTCTTTTTTTCAGATTCTCTTACTAGATCGTGATCATTTGGTTTATCAATATTTGATAAAGATATTATTTTTGAAATTTCTTCCACTCCATTTAATACAGTAGTAGTCTTTTTTACATTCTGCTGATCAGATTTACTCGATTTTGATTTGTCTCCAGTTAAATTTGTTTCATTTTCTTTCTTTGGTTTGCTTGATTTTTTAGAATCATCTTTCTTCATCGATTTGTTCTCTTTGGATTTATTTAAATCTGACTTTTTAACACCTACAGCTTCACTTTCCAAACGTGCATTTTCTTCAGCCTCATGTAATGATAAATGTTCAGATCCACTGATAACTTTGCTTAATTTTTTCACATCTTTACGAGATGGTTTAGTTTCACTCTGTTCGCCCTTTTTATTTATTATCTCACTTTTCTTTACATTATGTTGACCACTTGAGATTGATTTGTGCAAATTTGTATCAACTTTCGTAAGCAAGCTAATTTTTGAAGCACTATTTGGTTTAGCAGCATGTTTATACTTCTCCTGAATTAATTCTGTCGAGTTCTTACCATCACTTTTTTTTTTCGTTTTATTGTCTTTCATTTTCTTATCGCTTAAATTTGAATCACTCACATTTTTCTTTTTTTCATTTACACTTAATTTCCGTTTACGTTGTTCATCACAGATTAAGTGAGTTTCTGACAAACTGTTCAGTTCATTGCTGTCTTTTTTTCCTTTCTTCGCGATTAATTCACTTTTAATGTGACTTTTCATATCAGTTTTATCATTTTTAAATTTTCGATCACTTAAATTCGCATGAATATCTTTTTTCTTTTTAATTCTTTCAACTGTTATGTGTTCTTTAGATTCATCAAACGAATTGCTTTCCGAAGAACTGTCTGATTCAATAAAAACTATTCTTTTCCTTTTTCTTTTCTCATTTTTAACTCTACTTTTCACTGTGTCCTCATTATTCTTTTTATCACTGACAGTTGAAAGTTTCTTCACTTCACTTGATTTCTGTACAGGTGTATAATCAGATGTATCATATACATGTAATAAACTGTCTTTTCCACACTTTCCTTCCAATGCATCAACATATTTTTCTTTCTTCATTTCATCTAATGTACATTTAGAGGTACTTCCTAAGTTATCGTCCAAATTACCCGTAGACACCTGTTTCTTTTTATGTTTCTTTGGGTCTTTGGTAACCGTTTCGGAAGAAGATTTGTTTTTCCTTTTTATGCTGTTTATAGTTTCTGATCCACTTGCATTTCCAATAGAAATATCACTCGCAGAAACTTCTAAAAATAAATTATGGAATAAATTTTCATCATCAATTTGTAATTACACTGTGTTAATTCATGTAACATCGGAAATTTAGTCAGTTAGTGTACATTGCTGTGATATTACAATAATAATTTATTTAATGTTTGTAGTTTTAAAACTACGGTTTATATTGATTAAAAACCCTTAAAAAATATACCATCGCATTTAAATCCAACCTCGAGACACTTTCTGGCCCTACATGGTCGACATTTCTTAATAAATTTTTTTAGACATTTATTTTCCTCTGAATTTAACTGGCACGGCTGGCAAATCACTTCTTTTAATTTATTTTTGTCACGTTTTAGTCTTTGGAAAAAATCCTAACACAGAAAAAAAGCATTATTTACAACAATGTACTGTAAAGAAGTTAGTGTCGTTAGGCGTACCGAGCATGCTTTACATGACTTAAGTCCGAAATAATTCATCTGAGAAATTGAATCGCAAACACAACAATTATCGTCAACTGACACTATAAGAAAAAGAGGAAATTACTGTGAAAGTTGTGATACCATGAACTCATGTAGATTTCTAATAAATATAAGAAAACAAATTAAAACATCACTCACTTGTAACACAAAAAGGAGTTAGACGTACAGAATCAAAGCGCGACAAAACAACTTTACACTCCTGTAATACAACTTGGTTATTATTGACCATCGTATTACTTTTTATCCAATATTGACCAATTTACAAACTCAAAACTTAGCTCCGCTCCAATATCCAGTTTACGCATGCGTTGATTACCGGAACTTGTTAGATGCCAAAGTTGAACGAGATTAGCTGTCAGAAAGTCTCGTTCAACCTTGGTTAGATGCCCTATTGGATATGGAAAGGTGATGTTTATGACGTCATTGGTTGTTTTTTTTTTAATTGCTTGTTGATATGCCATGTAAGGAAAGGATTTTCAAAGACTAAAAGCCCTTAAAATCCGGCGGGATTCGGGAGGCAAAATAGCGCATTTTCGGGCATTAAAAAAGTCATTTTTAGGATCATTGGAAATTAAAAAGATCATTTTTGGAACAATAGGGCATCAAAAAAATTAATTTTTGAATTTAAAAATTTTGAGAAATTTTATTTATGAAATTAGAAAGTTTATTTATTATCTAATAAAAAATGATTTATATAAATTACAGCATATTTTGAAATATTTTCAGGGGATCATCTATGTCTATTATCCCTGAGCATAGTTATATTTAGAAAACTTCTCTCCCCAACAACTGTTATTATAGAGAAGCTTATGTTGTACAGAATAAACAATCATCATCACTTGTTATTTTAGGATATAATTTTATAACTTTAGTTCATTTAAAATGTAAACTAAATTTTTCCTTTGGCATTGTAATGGTTACTCTGATTATCAATCATTTTAACTCATTATATGTTTATAATAAATTATTTTTAATAATTTACCCCGATTTGACATGGTTTGATTGGTTAAAATTTATAAATGATGTTAAATAACATGATTCAAATGTGTAGTAATTGGCAGTAAATTATTCATTTTAGTAAGTTACGGATTTTATTTCATTTGATTTAACTTGTTACTTCCCATTTTACACTACGATTAAAATAATAAAAAGTAAAACAGTAACACTCAGCGAAACTATTAAAACTATAAAACTCATCCATAATTGTCAATCAACTTTGATTTTTAATTGCCTAAAAATAATAGTTAACATGCGAAGATAGTCCGCTAGAAGGCTTAGTTTCCATTCTGTGGCACCGCTACCGCTTTGGGCGCGAGTAATTGGTTTCGGGATTAGATCAGCTCTCTTCTCTGCTTAACATTACATTGACCTGTGGTAAACTTCGTCACGAAAGTTTTGAAAATTAATATAAAGTAAGAAATAGTTAATTTAAGAATCAACTTATTGCAGAATGCCACTGGAGTTTGAGCTTTGCCCGGGTCGTAAAATAGGGGGCTGCCATGCTTGTTTCATAATTGCTGAAATTGGCCAGAATCATCAAGGAGATGTGAAAATTGCAAAAGAAATGACTAGAAAAGCTAAGGTCAATTAATAAATTGTAATATAATAACTGAAATAATAAAAATTTTTTTTTTTTTTAAATTTAATTTATGTATAGGAATGTGGTGCTGATTGCGTCAAATTTCAAAAAAGTAATTTGCAACAAAAATTCAATTTATCTGCCTTAGAACGTCCCTACATAAGTCCGCATTCATTTGGAACGACATATGGTGAACATAAACAAAAACTAGAACTTAGCGAAGAAGATTATGTTGAATTAAAAGCCTATGCAGATGAAATAGGAATAGTATTTGCTGCTTCCGGAATGGATGAGGTAAATTTGATATTTAATTTTGGTATTACACAATTTTTTTAATTTTCTTTTCTTTTCTCAGTTATCTGTAGATTTTTTAGACAGTTTAAATGTTCCATTTTTCAAGGTTGGATCGGGTGACACAAATAATTTTCCTTATTTAATTCATTCGGCTCAAAAACAAAAACCTTTGATTATATCTTCTGGTAGTTACGAAAAAATGTGTAGTCATTATATAATACATTGCACAAACGTTTGCTTTTTATTTCTATTTTTAGGAATGCAAACAATGAATACTATGAAACAAGTTTATTCTCTCATCAAGCCTATTAATAAAAATATATGCTTTCTGCAATGCACAAGTTGTTATCCAACTTTACCTGCTGATGTTCATCTAAGGGTCATCCAGGTGATGTAACAAAATGTACACATTTTTATTTTTATTTGTCATTTTTAAAACTTGTTCTACATAACTGCAGACCTATCAGAAAGAATTTCCGGATATTCCTATTGGCTATTCCGGCCATGAAACTGGAATCTCAATCAGTATCGCAGCAGTTGCGCTGGGTGCTAAAGTATTCCATTGGAAATATTAAAAAATTTGTTTACATTTATTTTATCTAAATTAATCTTATCTTAGGTTTTAGAGCGGCATTTTACATTAGATAAAACGTGGAAAGGTAGTGATCATCAAGCATCTTTAGAGCCAGCAGAATTCAGAGAGCTTGTAAATCAAGTTCGTATAGTTGAACTTGCACTTGGCAGTCCAGAAAAACATTTGGTAGCTTGTGAAGTACCTTGTTATGAAAAGGTAATATAATATAATTTAATTACAAGATATTAATAGTTAACAGTTGATGCTATTTAAATTTTTACTTATGTTTCAGCTTGGAAAAACAGTTGTAGCAGTACGCGATTTAGTTAAAGGACAAGTTATGTCTCAAGAAATGTTACGAATCAAAGTTGCTGAACCAAAAGGCTGGAAAGCAGAAAAAATTCACGAATTAATCGGTAGAACTTTAACTCGAGACATTGCGTGTGATGAAAGCATTTTGTGTCAAGACGTTTTGTAAATAGTCTTATTCATTGTTACAGTTTATTTATTAACACTAGTAATCACAATTTTCTTGTAAGTCTCATCAATTAACGTTAATTAAATTCTCCAAATTAATATATAATTTATCATAATATATACGAATTGAAGATAGTTTAGCAGTAAATAAATATTAAAATTTAAAATTACAATGCACAATTAAGTATATTTGATATATATAAAAAGAAAAAAATTGTATATTAAATTAACGCTAATAAAAATCTTTTGTTACATCATTGAATACAATGGCACAAATACAAATGTTTAATAGAACTCATGAAGATGCATGATACTTGACAAAAGCAATGGCAGCCAACTCTTTACAGAATTCTTCCAGAACTATAATGCCTTCTAAAAATCCATCGCTGTTGCTCGATGATCTGACATTAAATAATGAATTAATAATTAAATCAATAGAAATTTAAATTTTTGGTACCCGCTATTAAATTCTCCTGCTTCACCCAATAAATCTTGTCTGATAGCATACAACTTTCTCTTAAAATGCGGAATCGATTGAGCTTTTATTTGAACATCCGAGACCAACTATCGAAACAGTTTATTAGGAAAAAATAAACAATTGTTCCATTCAAAAATACCTTATCCAATACAGAAAATAACGAGCGTGAACCAAGGGCTAATGGAATAAGTGGATTCAATAAATATTCATGTGAATACGGATGTGGAAGTAAAGCCAATTTTGATACAATTGATGTCACTTGTAAACTTAGTTCGTATGGCTGTAAATGCATAAATTATTCAAATATAAGGTATAAATTAGTTGAAAGTGAATGTACTTGTTCTAGAAGTTTTTCCATTTTATCAAATAGCATTTGTAAGAATGATCCCTCAAAAAATATAAACGTATCCGATTCAGGTTGCGATTCTGAACTAGAAGCATCAGAAGCAGTTTGCTCGTCTCTAGTAATTGCTTCTCTTGGCCAATTAAATGCAGCACAAGACATTGCACAGTCCCGGAACTTAAAAATAAAAAAATTGTTACGCAATTTGATTAAAAATCTTAAGTACAAATCATACTTGTCGATGAGCGTCTCTCAAATAATTCTCGTAACCTACATCATCCTCTGAGTCACACGATTTTAATTCATCAGGTAACAATAAAAGAAAACTGAAATCAATTTAAAACAAATTCAACCCTTTGTAGAAGTTATTATTAATTCAGGGGTAATTATGCTTTTTTTATTTTACCAATTAATTATTTTGTGAATATTACTCGGTGCTAATGTGCGACTTATAGGAGATGATCCAGGTGATATATCAGAGTCTGAAATTTGTAAAGGAAAAAGTTTAAATTATATTTCAATAAATAACAAAACTATTCAAAATTACCGTAAAATCCTTTTCGGATTCTCTCATCTTCTTCATCACTCCATGAAGCTTGAAAATCAACTAAGGTATGATCGTAATATTCACGGCCAAGTAAATTAATTAACACCAAATTATGGAATACACTTTCGTTGTACTTCTCCAAAAAACATTCGAACAGTTTTAAAATTGTGATAGCAATCTAATCAATAAATATATCAGCAATTAATTTAAAAAAATAAAATTCTCTAATCTCGTGAGCAAACATTATTAACCTCATGAGATTCACTGTTACATTTATCCAATAAAAATTTCTTCATTGGATGGTTGATTAAACCTCGTATTTCAACGTCATTGTTATCTCCAAATAAAAATGCAGCAAATTCTGCAAATTATCAAATTCAATTTAAATTAATATTAAAACTCAGAATGAATAAATTTACCATTTAAAATGTATTTTGAAGACATTAACTGAATACAGCGTGTTATATACGCAACAGCAGTAATAGAATTCAGTTCTGGTCTAGAAAATAAATCGGCATAAAATCAAAATGTAAACAACAAATAGATATAAGCTTACCCTTCCAAAATGATAGGTTCAATTACGTCGATTAACCATCTTTGTTTTAGAGATGAAGCAAGTTTATCACTGATTAAAGGATGAGCTTCCTTCATAAGCTGATCACAAAAATCTAACCATGATAAAAATGATATCAACTGTCGTTTTCCAGAAAACCATAAAACATCTTCATGAAAATTAAAAGCATCAAGTCTAAATTTATAAAAAAAAAATTAATTCAATTCAATTTCCTTTTACATGGAAATTCATTACAAATACCCCCATTTAGCTTCTACTAATTCGATAGCATTTGGGTCCAATGCTGCTGGAAGAACTCCGTAAAATTGGATAAGCCTATCAATAAGCAAATCGCAGAATGAACTTTTGTTTATTATAGATGAAGCGACTGTATCATCTTGAAGACTTGCACATAATAAAAGCCCTTCACATGCTTTTAATATGATGTGATTATCCTAAGAAGGAATAAATAAATAAATAAATAAATAAATAAATAAATTGATCACAAGATGAATCACAATACTTACAGCACTCTGACAGAGCGTAATTAAAGAGTTGACTAGTGGAAAATCTAATACGCAAATCTCCGATTCTGCTCCTTGTTCTTCATTACTACTGCTTTCATTCACAGTTTTTTTCGGTGACTAAACAAAAATATTAATGTTACCAAACAAATGAATAAATAACACAATGTAAACAAAAAACTGACTTCCATAAAAAAGTTGACTAGATGAGATGCATCTTTTAACTTTGCACAAATTATACACAAAAATTGAATTTCTTCAGCTTCAGTTGGTGCCGCTTTTACCTCGCCACACATTTTGACTAGCCGCTAGAGCAGAAAATATCAAAAAATCATCAGTACGAAAAGTTTTTTTTTTTTAAATAATCTACTTGAACAGGTCGATGAACGCTAACGTGAGGTAGCAAAGGTTGTTTTATCCTGGTTAATAACTGACTGAAGAATATTAAGACTTGTTGCTTCATTCCAGGTGGACACTACAGAAAATCAGAATAAACAATCACTCCATCCAGTTAACAAAAATTAATTTTGTTTGTATTAAACAAAGTTGTACATCAGCTCGTCCAATTGTGTACAATGTGTCCAGTAATTTATGATGCAGAAGATACTCCATACATGGACCAGTTGATCCAACTTCGGTGTTTTCTTCTTCATCTGTCAAAATTTGAAGCATTTGCTTAAGATGACTTACAATATTTGTCTCTTCCACTGGTGCTTTGCTATCTAAAATTTAAAAATAATGAATAAACAATCTTCAATAAAATAAATAAAACACTCGCATACCTGAATTTTTGTCAATAAAAAAATTTGTGATGGCTTTCCAGTGATAAACAAATTCTTCGACCAGAGGAATGGGTGGTGCCAACTAAAACAAAAACAATTCGTTATTTTTAATTATAACTTTTAAATAGTAAAAGTGGTAATATTTTGAAAAAAAATCACTCATCACAGATGCTGCAAGTGCTCTATCAAAATAAGGACATGTAGGCTCATTTTACTAATTATTCCGTATAATTAAATAAAAGCTATTTAATTACTCACTGCATCAACAGCATTGTGCAATACAGTTGACAATCTGCTCAACATAGCATAAGGTTTTGATCAGCTTTTACGTAAACATCGACAACACCACCATTTTCTGTAACCTATATCCATATATTCATAACCGGTCACAACTAATAATTGTTGTGCTGCTACTGGTTTACTCCAACCTCAAATACGTACATCACTACGGAAGCTTGATATTAACAACACAGATAGTAGGTTCAAAACAAACTTGTAATCACAATATTATTTCAATTTGTCATTTGCATCAATAACCAAATAGTCCAAACGTTCTCCAAGTGTTCCGAAGATGGTTTTTCTGAAACATAATTTTTGGAAAAATTAGAATACTGTAAATTTAACTGAATAATTTTATTATGTAATGAATAAAGTTCTAGAAAAATTCTAGGTAGTAAAACCAAATAAAACAATAAAAAAAATTCAAAAATTTCAAAAATTTTATTTAATATTTTGACTGAACAACAAGAAAATTACTGCTTCCACTAAGCAACCGTACTTTTTTAGTAAGCTGGTATCGCCACCAGATGACATTTATTAGTTTAAGCAATGGCGGACAGCAGTTCGGATGAAGGTGGTATCGGAGATCAAGCTTGGGATTTTTATCGTGACCGTATTGATTGGCGAGATGTGGTCCCAGTGCCTCAAAACGATGGCCCAAACCCAGTAGTTCAGATAGCTTATTCTGAAAAGTGTAAGTAATCGGCAATTGCAGATGAAATTACAGTCAATAATAACTGTAGTTATCAAATGTAAATAATTTTATTTCTTTTTCTTTTTGTTCAGTTCGTGACGTCTATGATTATTTTCGAGCAATTATTAAATCAAATGAAAGGAGTGAACGTGCTTTTAAACTAACGACAGATGCTGCTTTATTAAATCCAGCCAACTATACAGTTTGGTAGTGAGAAAATAAAAATTAATTACTTGAATTAAGTAACAAAATAATGTACTTTATCTTATTAGGTACTATAGACGACTTTTATTAAAGGATTTAGATAGAAACATATATGATGAATTAAAGTATATTGAAGAAGTAATTGATGATCATCCAAAAAATTACCAAGTTTGGTTAGTTTGCACTATAAATGTGAGATAAAATGAGAATTTGCAGTATAAAAGTTTAATTTTAAAGGCATCACCGGCGCGTATTGATAGAATGGTTGCAAGATCCATCGCAAGAGCTTACATTGACAAAAAAAATCTTATCTCAGGATGCAAAAAATTACCATGCTTGGCAGCACAGGTACAGTACAAAAAATTACGGTAGTTTATGAATTATGATGATATTTTTGTTTTTTAATAATGTCATTTTATCTTAGGCAATGGACAATAAGGGAATTTGATCTTTGGGAAGGAGAATTAGAGTTTGTAGATTATTTATTAGCAGATGATGTTCGAAATAATTCAGCATGGAATCAACGGTTCTTTGTTATAAATAATACAGTTAAATACGTTGGAGATGTCATAGTACAGGAGTTAAAGTAGTGCTAACTTATTTATTGAAGTTTTACTATATATTTAATTTTTAAATATTTAATTTTCAGTTACACATTCAAGCAAATTTTAAAAGCGATCAATAATGAAAGCTCTTGGAATTACTTAAAAGGGTAATTACTAATGAAGAATATAAAAATTATTTTCACGTAAAAACTGGGTTTTTTTATATTTCAGATTTTTAATGGTGCAAGATACTTTGAATATAAAAGAAGTTGTTGATTTTGTCATGGAATTGTATGAAAACAAAAAGAATCGCTCACCTTATTTACTGTCTTTCATGGTTGATTTGTATGAAGATCAACTGCAGAAAAAAACTTCGGATTCGCCTGTTATTCTTCATAAAGCACTACAAGTATTACACTTATTTATATTTTATATTCAATTTTTCTGCTTCATTGAGTTATCGGCATGAAAATACAATGATGGTATAAAAGTAGACAAAACACATTTATTACCCTGGCCAAGCTTCTCAGAGCAAAATTACAAACTCAATTGCCAGTCTTAAAAGGGAATACAAAATTTCATTGTACAGAAAATGTATTCCTAAACTGAATTTAATAATATTTGTTTCTCTTAAATTGATTTCTACTTAACTCAATTAAAATCTATTTTCTTATTTAAAAAATTTCCTAGAAAAATATTTACTTTTAAATTAAATTTTAATTTATTTAATTTATTTTATTTACAGTTGTGTAACCAGTTAGCAACAGAGAGAGACACAATTCGAAAAGAGTTTTGGAATTTTATGGCTAGGTCATTAGCAGAGAAGCATAGTGAATCCAACCAAGATGATTCGCAAAGTGTTGGTCACGGTGACTCAAATCTAGATCATGAAGAAAATGCTTGTTGAGCTTGTTTTGGTAACACTTTTTTTACAAAATTAAAAATAAATTTATAAATATTTTTAAATTTATAAAGTGATTAAATATACAATTAAAATATTTGCCAATAAATTAGAAATGTTTTACATAAATCATTAAAAAAAATTTACAAATGAAAAAAATCTAAGTAAGATAAAAGTCTCTGCAAATCGTTCTTGCATCACTTCCTGGAAATAACAAACTTAATTGAGTTCAATATAAATTTTTAAAGGTAATTGAAATTTCCATATTTCTATCAGTTTTTTCAGATAAATAATATCACGTGTAATAAAATGGCACTTCTTTCTGGCATTGAAAACAATCATTTTTAATTGTAATCAATCCCACATAAACAACTCCACACGAATTCGTAATTCATGTTTTCAAGTTATATATATATTTTTTAAAAAGAAATAAAACAAAATTGTAATGATCACAGTAAATTGAAATAATTCAACAGTGACTTTCACTGCTCATAACAAATTTCACATCACGTCCTTCAAGTTCAATGGTTAAGTGTTCTATTTCAGTTTCAAGACTGCGATTCCGTTGAAACATTTGCAGATAATTAAGTTGCAACTGTTTTTGATAACGAATCACTTTTTCTTTTTCTTCTAACCATTGCATCCTTTCATCTTCGAATATTTCTCTCTGGCTTTTCACTTCCATTTTACACTCGCACAAGGCATTTCGTAAATGTTCAATCTCCTCATTCAAACTTTCAATGACGCACGAATTCTTCGAATCATCATCTTGTATACTACTGAATGACTTTTCCAAACTATTTTCGTACTGTAAACTAGCTACCCTGTCCCTCAATCCAGTAGTTTCCAATTCTTTCTTCTCGATTTCTATTTTAGATTGTCTTAGTTGTGCTTTCAATGACAACAATTCGCTACTCCTTGTTGTTTGATCTACTTGCGATTCCTTCAATTGCGATTTTAGCAAAGCAATTTCTCCTGTCTTTTGGCACATTGCCCATTCAGTTTCCTCCAACTGAGCTCGAACTACTTCCAACTCTGTCCGCATTGAATCAGTCTGCTGCTCAACTGTTTCCTTTTCACGCTTCAGCTCATCTCTTTCTTGCTTCAATTTCCGTTTTTCTTGCTGTAACTAAAGTAAACAACATTCAAATAACACTCGGAAATAATGTAATCAAAATACAGTCGAACTTCCATAACTCGAACTTCTATAAGTCGAATTGTTCTATATCTCGAATTATTTCGAAAATTTTTGCATCACATTTTACATTATTACATTATTTCTGTAACTCGAATTTTCTACATCTCGAATTTTTTTTGATGAACTATGATGATTCGACTTAGGGAAGTTCGACTGTATTTAACAGGTTTTTCGAATCAATTTTTTTAATTGCAAAAATTCATGCTAATTACCAATGAAACTTTTGCAATAAAAATATTATAAATAAAATCTAATTATAATACCTGATATGTTTGCATGAGCACTTTTTGCTGTGCAGCCTTGAGTTGTGATTCGTATTGCGCCTTCAGCTTCTTAATCTCCCTCTGCCATCCATGTTCTTTTTCTTCATACACCTTGAAAATCACTTGCTCGTTATGCTCCATTGTTTCGCGTAGATAATTAATCTCCGAATCTTTCTCTCTTAGCATCGCCTCTAGCTCTGCAACTCCACTGTCACTAGGAGACGGGGTCTGAGTAAAATCATCTAAATGCAACGCTCCACGTCCTCCAATGTTCACCGAAGAAGCATATGAAATAGGCGTTTCTAAATTTCGTTTAAAATTGTCCCCGTTTGATGAATACGTCACAGATCTATTATCATTATCAACAGAGGTCTGTGATCCTGATCCGTTGTACAAAGTAAATAAATTTCTTAGATGTTCCAATTCAGACGACTGTGAACCGACATGACTCGGCGTCCTAACGGTATTCTGTTGATGGCGCGGAATAACTGGCTTGAAAGCAATTGGTCGAATAACAACTTTGCCCTGTAAAAAACAAAATGAAATAATAAATACAAAATAATTTTTCTTCAAGTATTATTGTCTCGGATGGATGAATTTTATGCAAGAGTGAAGTGGATACGGTGTATGTACAAGGTAAATATAGTTTCAAATTACTCATTATATTACAAAGACTGTAAATGACAGGAAGTGCAAATTAAATTTGCTTATACATTTCCTATTGGTCAGAGAAACATGATCTAAGAGTGGGTCAAAAAGATCTGGTAATTAAAAAAAATATGACTTGATAATTACCTTTCCCAGTACACCACTTAAAGGTGTGATTTTGGGTGGTGTGTGGAGACGAACATCTTCATAAATATGTGTTTCATCCCAACACGAATTATGATTACTGTCTCCACTGCTTCCTCCTTGATTACTATTCAAATTTTGACCACTGCCTGCGCTTCCCACTCCACTTGAAGACGGAGGTGAATAAATTGTATCGCGAACCATTGCTAACATGTCACTTGTGGGTGAGTCAAATAACAAATCTTCACAGCCATCAACTCTGCGAGACATTGTCAGCATCAACTACATAAAAAAAAGGAAATAAAGGCTATAATTATCTATTATATTCAAAATTAACGGTTTAGAAAATAGAAGAATAAGACATTGTTATTATTTTTCTTACAGGTGCTAGTAATGTTGCGGTAACACTAACATTGATCCCAATCTAATATTTAAGACAGTTATAGCTTATAACCTTCAGCGTTTTTTTCCTTTTTGCTTTATAGCAAGGGTTACATCAGATATAAACAGGTCAGGTTGAAAGCTGCGTCGCAAGAATTTGTCAGGAAAAGTGCATTATGCAAAACAAGTAAGAGCATGGAGGAAAAAAATTACAAATTGCACTCTACACATTCCACTAACAATCTGCTATCAGAATCCCACACAAGAAAGTTGGAGAATAAAAAGTTGATAGACACGAGTCATGACCTCACCTCGTGCCAACCGATACCGGGTGGATGGACCACTGTTTACATCAAGTGGAACCTGAGCGTATTTGTCAACTGAGACAAAAAGCCAAAGGCATAACGAACCGTCAGTACATGACTGATCATTTTCAGTTCATTTGAAACCATCAATAAACTTCTTAATCATTTTTTTCTGTTATTCGTTGAAATAAAATTATCTTATCACACTGTAATGACTAATTATCTCAGTCTATCCCATCGACTCCTACTGAAGTTCACTGATAACATCTTAAATCGACTGCTGAGATGAAAAAAATTTTCAAATTTTCTAACTGACACAAGTAAACCATCAGCGCAACGAAACCTGTTGACAAACTCGGACACCAAATCGTAATGGTCGAATTCGGATTAATTTAGCGACCTTGTAAAAACGACCTTGCGAAGGATATGATCAAATTCAAGACAAAGGGGATCAAGAGAAAAGAATAAGGGGATGGAAAATTTTTCAATTTGCTATCAGGAGGAAAGACGTGAGCATTCTTGCATCACAGGAAACCATTTCCTGTGTAATTATGCAGGCATGAAAACAAAACAAATAATGGACAAGTGTAGACATGTAGCAGACCACTAATGACAAGACAAGAATAAGAAGAAAAAAAAGAAGAAAAGAAATGTTTAGAGTGGTGAAAGTGATCTGCTTTGACACGCCATTTCCTTTCCACTCTTCTTGTTCAGTTTAGTTGGGAGGGGTTCTTTTTCCTTCTCCAAACTTCTCCCCTTCTTAGCGGGGGGCAAGTCGTCAAACTCACTGACTCATTTCTTCTTTTTCTCATGGGAAAAAAAATAAAAATTACTTTAAGAGCCGAATCCGTAGTTAAGAAAGAAAAAAATATCTGTCATTTATCACCTAGCAATTCATTCATCATTTTAAATTAATACAGTATAAATTGCAGATATTAATTTGTTTTTTAAAACAACTATAACAAAAGCAAATGAGCGAGCAAATGACACCGAAATGACACGCTGACCCACTCACCTGACCAAGGTGGCATTAAAAGAAACTGAGCAGCTCTACTGCTCACTTAATGATGTAATGAAATGAAAAGACGCTTGCCAACACATTCTCGCGGGGTCCCTGACCTCAATCTATCAGCAATTTCTTTTTCATGATTAAATTATCTGCCAGGTAAGTTAATGGAAATCCCAAGTTCAAATTCCTTTTGGATTATCTCGACAAAAATGCGCCATCTTTTTCCCATCTTTTTTAAAAATAAATTTCATATCTCTTTCGTTATAAATAACTTCCTCTAATTCATTATACCAATATAGATTTTTTTTTTAATGTTGAAAAAATTTATGAAAAAAAAACTAAAAGAATGAGAATGGAAATATAAAAAATGAACCTCAATTACAATAAATTTTATCTGTCACGGTGATCAACGTCTAATTTCTTTGTCAGAAGAAGAGGAAAAAAAATATAAAGGCGGAGTCTTCTCGCTGCCATTCAAGGTTATGAGGGTTCAACCGAGCGAAAATCCACCTCAATGGTTGGTTGCCCAAGTAAACGCAGCCACGTGCCCCCTCGCCAGGTGCGCACTATAACACCAACACCTGGTGCAGCTCATCTCTTACCTTAATTCAATACTCCCGTTCATTCTGCAGTTTGATTCCGATTCACATCCGGGAAGAAAAAAAATAACTAGGTCCACACATTTTCTAAGGACGTCTACCATCTGCTGCAAGATGTACAAAGTGTATACTCCCGACAAGTTACTCAAACAGTAAAGAATTTGGGACTAAAAATCAATTAAAGTGTCAATTAAAGCAGCCATTTCGGAAACTAATTCTGGAAGGAGTAAACAAATTTATTTTATAGTAGACAGCCTTGTCTAAGATGATTTAAGACAAACTGTAAATATCGAATTTTTGACTGCAAATAACATAATACTTGAAAAACGAGCAAATCAATGTTAATTCATTTTTGGAATTTGATGAGTAATTGTTGTCAAAAAGTTTGCAACAAAATTCTACAAAAAATATAATCATTTACCCTGTGATGAAGTTTAATGTACATTATTATTCTCGATACTGATTAAAATCATAAACATTTTTCAGAAAAATCATCTTTTTATTTGTAAGGATAATTATTTTCAAACAATTATTTTGAAATAATCATCATCAAATAAGATAAACCAGAGTTTTTAGAATTTTTGTTTTCATAATTCAAATTTAATTAATAAATAATTAGCTATATTTCAAATTCGTTATTTTTTTATAAAATAAATTCAACTCCTAATTTTTTTCACCAAAATGAAAAAATAAATTATCACTAATAAATTTAATTATATAAAAAAATAAATTGCACCTGCTCAAATTCTAATTATTTATTTTTAATCAGTACTACAAATGCCTTTAAAATACAAAATATTATAATTAATTCAACACCGTATTCTTAATTAGTTTATTATCTCTTTTTTGGGTCGAAAATCCCGACTTAAAATAAATGATTAAATTGATCAAAAAAACTTATTTTTTTAATAGAGCAGATGTGGTGGTGTGGCCCGTGTCAAAGTGGATGATTGAGGACGCAGCAGCAGACGCCCGAGTTCTACCCTCATCTCAATGAACGGCATTGAAAAGGGACAGAAGAAGTCGGTTGGTAGTCGGCCAAGCCGAAACACACGCTCGACTTGTTCAAACTGGTCATGAAAAGAACAGCAAAGAATGAATGGACCTTTGCGTTGCACATAAAGATCCACTGACAGAATCCATGAACTCTGCTTTTCTTTTAATAATATTTTTTTTATATTATTATTCTCGTCAAATAATGAATACGATGCAGAGCATTTCCTGTGCAGCGGGGACAAATATTATTTTTAGCTCATCGTTTGTTTATTCGCAGAATTTAGATTTAAGCATATTCCATTTTTAAACTTCCACGAATGGTAAGAATTTCCTCGTGGGAGGACATACCACTTGGTCTATCTCACTCAACACACTTAAACTCATCATCATATCGTTTTAAACCGTCTGATCATACTTGAAATGGTAAATTAGTAGGTTTATTCAAAGTATTTCTGGTATACAAATTAAAAGCAGATGCCAAATTATCAAAAACGTTTAAAAATTTAAAAAAATATTTTATTTATTTATTATTATTATTAAATTTAACAACAAAAATAATACTCAGATTTAATCGATTTAAGTTGCAGCCATTTTTAAATTGTAATTAATGGTTCCTTTTTGTTTTATTTCTGGTGCCATAAACAGTTCAAAAAGATCTTGTTTTTACTTTTGACATCCGGTTGATTTTTAAAGCAATAAAAACAGTAAAACTTAAACTTTGAACCAACCTAATATTATTTTTTAAAAAAAGTTAATGTATTTAATCAACACATAATCATAGACCACTTTTATCAGCCAACATTAAAACAAAGTGATGTTATAAGAAAGAAGTGGATAAAAAGGAAGTCGTTGAAGCGTTTCATTTAATTTCCTTCAAGTGAACAAACGTTCATTTGAGCAATATTGAGCAAGTGCATGGACCTCGATAATTTTCTTGTTTGCCTTGACACAAAAGGCAAAGAATCAAAAGTTAAAAAATAAAAAAAAATAAAATAAAAGAATTAAAAATTATGTCTTTGTAAATTAATGCAAGTAATATATGTATGTGTACATTCCCTTTAATTTAAAAAACAATTTTCATTTTTTATATTTAAAACAAAAAAAATTTCTCCAAATTATAATCAAAACATTTTTTTCAAACATTAAAAAAAAATAAAAAAACCAAATGAAAAGGGCGAGTGAGTAAACGAAGGTGTCTAGTTGCGAATGAGTGGCCCTTGGCAACAGTTGCTGAAGAAACGTACGCGTGGGCGACATGGCCTCAACAGGTGCAGTCAATAGCCCCTGTTTCAAGCACCCCCACGCTCGCCACTAGATAAGCTCCTGTTCAGAATACGCACATATGGTATACAGTCTCGTATTTAATTTCCCCCTATCCCCTTGTTTCCTTTCGTTTAGTGAAAATAGGTCAAAATCATCACATCACAGCTGATGTAAACTGAACAAAAATGGTGAAAGAGAGAAAAAAAGCAACTGATTAGTCACACAAGTGAATAAGTAACTCTTCCATTACAGTCAGCCATGCGTGGACTAGATATTTTTTCCTCTTTGATAATCTAAAAGGGAAGAGATGAACGTCACAAATCAATCTTAAAAGCTGATAGAGATCTGTTTCGTGCGAACCAGCCAAAGGGCAATCGGCATGCGCCGAATACAAACCGAAAATCAACGGCGCGCCCAAAAGAAACAGTCAAAGTGCATGACTAAAAACACATAAAACACGATCTAAACTAATCAAATGTCTCGTTTATTTACTCTAATATTTACTTTAGATACGTTTCTTATCAGGGATTTTATTCCTAATATTTCATCCTCATTCGCTTCTTAAAAGATTACTATCGACTTTAAATAAATAAATAAAAAGATTAAAATATTAAAAAATAGAAATAAAATAAAAATTTAATTACTCTATATTTAAGTTAGAGAAATATTTCTCCTATCTTTATTACTACACTATTCAAAACAGAAATAAATGACCTTTAAAACTCCCACACTAAAAATAAATTTTCTATTATTTAAAACAATGTTTATTATCACTATTATTATTATTATTATTATTATTTTTAAATTCAACTTTTTAAGATACAATAACCCACAAGCGCCATAGCTGTTTTCAATTACATCTTCAAGGTCAATTTCGATCCCTTAATTGGTATATTATGTGATATTAACTTCAACATGACAAAACTTAATAAAATCAAAATTATCCATTTCCCATTTAAAAAGACGCCAACGTCACACCCAATAAACCAATTTATCAATTAATTAACAACAGTTTAACTGATGACAGATTCATGTAGGGCACATTTTAACAAGTTCAGTGATCGCCAAGTTTTATGGTGAAAGATGGGACTGGTACAGAGGGGTGATTTGATCCATGGTCATCGTGGTCACTGGGAGGAGTAGTTACTTGGTGCGAGACGATGTTTGTTGCGTGAGTGGGTGTAATTGGTTTGCCCCCTCTCCTGTTCGATTAATGCAATTTCGCTGGAAATTCATTCTTCTACAACCACACCCGGGTATTTTCAGAAGGAAAGGAGGCGGAAAGGATCTAGTTGTGAGACAAGTAGAGAGGGGTGTGCAATAATTTCAAGTTCGACTTCTAATTCCACCCTCCTCTCTCAATTGCCCCTCAGAATCACCAGGATCTTGACAGCCAACTGTGGGAAATGCACAGTAGCAGCCTAAGAGAGAGAGAGAGAGAAAGCGAGTGAGAGAGCCACGACTGGCCTTTTTACTTCGGGCTGTTTTTAGTGAGAGAAAGAGGGAAAAAAACGTCGTTTCTAGTTTTTTTCCCCATCTAAAAAATCGCGGACAGAATAATTTCTGTATAATAAACATTCATCAGCTTTAATTGGTTAGAAAATAGAAAGCGAATGAAAGTACGAAAAGTAGTTGATGATCGTAATAGATCAAGTGAAAATTTATTTTTTTATTTTCAAATGAAAATAAAAAAATGTGAATAAAGTATCTTACCTTTTAACGTAACGATAGGACGTTGACCAACCAGTCATGACTTGTTAAGGCTTGTTAATAAAGTTATCACAATTTTTTTTCGTCTTGGATTAAATCTCCGGTTAAATCCAATCAGTTTAAGTGGAGTTGTATGTACGTTTCGATAAAACCTAGCCGTTTTCTTTTTTCTCCCTCGTGTTTTAACCGTCTTCTTTGCAAGCAAAGAACCAAGTACAACTGGTTTCTCGTCTTGCTAGTCACTACAAGAGAGAAGCAAGTGTGGATTAACCAACACGCACAGTTCACTGCGACGTCAAGGGGCGGTTGGTAGAAACTGTGAAACTTTTACCAGCTGATTTAAGGCAATTATTTCTGAAATGATAAAAGAAATTTGTAAAAAATGTACAGAAATATATTTTCCTTATAAATATTATTTATTTTTTTTAAATAAATTAGCTTGAACTTTTAAGAAAATTCTAAAAATTCAAAATTTAAACTGAAAGTCGGTTGTTGATTTTAGAATTCGAATAGTGTTCACCGTGGTTATAAAATATCAAGTGTAAAATTTACATTAAAAGTTTTATTATGTTGGATAAGGATAAATGCGGATGGACGAGAAAGCATTCAGGAAGCGTGTGGTGCTTTTCTTGTTTCCTCACCTGTCCTGCACCAAGGCCGCCGCCCCCTATACATGCTTATGGCCTGCAATGTCCCCACATAAAGTAGTTGAGGAAGAACTTCGTAGCCGCAGCATGATTTTGAACTTGACATTTAGTCATGATTAAAATACTAGTTAGACTAGGAAAACAATGGTTTCGAAGAGGAAAAAAATTCAGTTTCCACACAAACTAAAACAAATGAAAAATGATAGGGTTCTATATGGACAAACATATAATTGGTAGGTCAAAGATCGACAGAAAAACATATCATTTGTTGCTTTTAAAACAAGTGAGAGGTGTTATCCTTTACAAGTAAACGTATGAACTTTCTCATCTAACGAAATTGTTGTTTTAACATCAATTTTTATATCGATAACAAGTAAGTAAATAGAACTTTTATCGTAAAACACACATTAGATGAGTATATAAATCGTAAATATTTACATTACCTCTGTGTCGCTTAGTAATAACACGACAGGCCTTTTCTCAGCTTTTCCGCTTTGCTTTGTTCATTATTCCTATTCTGAAAAATAAAACAAGGACAATTATATTTTCTTCCACGTAATGGTCTAATTTTATGCAAATACAATGGCTATGAAAACGTTAGCTCACTGTCATGAAAGCGAATGGCCTCCCTGGGCGAAAAGAATAGGAAACTACAAAAGAATAAAGTGTCCCGCTCAAGCGAAATGAGGTCAAAATCGTGACTTTTCATCTGGTAGAAATATATTTCCTATCCAATAGATTCAGCAAACCCATTACTAAATGCGATGTCCTCATGATAATCTACATTTTAACCTAATTTATAATGAGCATATTGTTTTACACGGATGTAAGCACGTGGATAGGACAAGTGGAAATGATAAATTAAATTAAATTCCCAAATATTTTTTTTCAGGTTGGGCCTCATTCAGGGCCTAACCCAGGATACATCAGTGGCGCCGTCAACTGAGACGACATGCAGAGACTTTTACTGCCTATCAATTCACTGACCACAGGTGACGATGTAATGGCGACATCGAGTCACTAAGTCGGCTTATAAACCTATGGAGCAGCATGGTGGTCCATGCAAGGTGTGTCAAAGGGCATAGCCGCATCATTTCATACTATGCAGATCCTCATCACTCGAATGACAGTGACCGATTATCTTGGATGATGGAAAGCATTCATCACGAGCCATCACATTGTGTCATATCATCGGTCATTGGTCATATACAGTGTTATTATATCTTTTAATATATAATATAGAATTTTGAAAAAGATATTGTAAACTATGTCATATTTTTAATTAATTTTTAAAATTTTCCTTAAAAAAATTGGAATTTTAATGGTAATTTTAACCTTATTTCACTTGTTTTATTTTAATTCTCATTTTTTGATTTAATTTTACGATTTTTAATTTATGCAAGATTTAATTATCAAATTAGTTTATATATTACTGTAATATTTCTTGTTCTTATTTTCTTTTTTATTTCAAACTGAATTCTGCTTTAGTTTTTTAATGGATACCGGTGAAATAATTTGTATAATTAAAAGTTACTCCCTTATTTATTCTTGATGTTATGTCGTGACTATAGTATTGCTAAACTATTTCAAATGATAAGGAAAAAAATCGTAAAGTAAAAGAATTGCTAGTGATAAACTGTTTTTGGTAATTATCTGATCCTTTCTTGGTTCACGCAACTAGAGCATGTCATCCGAGTAAAAAAAGATGAGAAGAAACTGGTAAAATTTATCATCTTTTATAAAAATTTTCAAAATAAAGAAATTAAATAAATTAAAATTAAACTTACGTTGTATTTCATAATGTTCTACAATAATACACATTCCGTAATAAAATGGAATTATTTTTATGAAATTTCCATTTCAATCTGCCATCTTTAAAAATATCAATGATAAAAAATGTCCACATTAAACTCTAAGAAAAATAATTTAAAAAAATAAATAATAATAATAATAATAAAAGATACTGTAAAAGAAATGTGAACTGTGTATCCTGGAACAAATTCTGTTTTAAAAGTAAAAGGCGTCACTCAAATAAATCATAATTAAACAAATTCCTGTGACTATCATTAATGAGCATTTGTAATTTTCTTAATCTTTCTTTCACTACCTTGCAAATGAAGATCCTCAACCCAGTCTGCCACTTTATAATCTCCAAGTGGACAAAATTGATAGCCCACTTTAAAGAGCTAAGGTCATTAGCTTAACATTGATTTAAAACTGCACTAACCTGCCTCCTGTAGTCTTATAATTTATGACAACAGATTTACAAGAATAATCCACCGCTGGAATGTTTCTATCTTGCTAAAAAGATTCAACTATACACATTTATGGCTTTTTATATTTTTCAAATTTTTTATTTTCCATTTTCTTTTTAATTTTTTAAACCGGTGCATATTATAATGTCTAATTTTCTAGTAATAAAAATATAATTGTCAACATTAAAAAAAATCATTTACAACCATTAAAATGATATGTGGTTTACCAAAGCCACACAAGGTAGCAAACATCATAAAATAATTGCCACTAGATAGCGCTAGCTGATTGCAACGAATCCTGACAACGAATAGCGATATTCGACTTATATAAATTCTCAAAGGAAGGGCAATGGCTGCATCGAATAGTTGTTAAAACAAAATGAGTGCTAATGTGTTATTATCTGCTTTTAAGACTGAAATTTCCTGCAGTGAAGTATGGAGTGACGGACACGAAGCAGGCAATTTAATATCCAGTGACCAAAGTATTCGAAGAAAAGGATTTCTTGCTGAAAGCTTCATTAAGCCACCAGTGAACATTTATGTCAAATTTAAATACCCCCTCGAACTCAGCCACATTATTTTAAACGGCAGAGTTGGCTCACAGAAAAGTACAGGATTCGAAATCTATTCGCAAATCAACCAAGCAAAAGCGGAAGTTTTTTATCCATTAGCGAAAACGGTATTAAAAAATGACGAAGACGATCAAGTAACATTTATCAATCCAAATTACATATCCAGACCGCCGTTTATAAACGAATGCAAGGGGAAATCATACGGCTGTGGAGTGAAATTACGACATAATTTAAGCCAAGCATTGACGAATATATCGAAATTGCAGATTAGAATAACTAGAACATTAAATAGTTGCATTCCTGCACTAGGAAAACTGGAAATTTGGGCACAAACAAGTCCAAATTGCAGCAAAGAGGCTGCACTCAATTTTTGTCATATTTATAAAAATATTTCTTCACCACCGCCTTTATCGAATTTCGCTCTTCTAGGTGACATGAATGAAAAATTTGGGACAGAAAACGAGACCAGTTTGACATCATCGAATGAAACTATTCCTTCTGAATTTATCGATACAATTTCATGCGAAATTATGACACTTCCGGTTTTATTACCATCTGGCCACAGCATTGATCAGACAACTTTAGACAAATATGTAACCGCTGAAGCGACTTGGGGACGATCTCCAAATGACCCATTTACCGGTGTTCCGTTTACTGCCATCCTAAAACCACTGCCTAATTCAGCTCTTAAAGGACGAATTGATACATATTTACTAATTCATCAGAATATTGCTAAAGGACTGCCCCGTACAATTGGAAGAAAGAGAAAAAATGAATCTGAGAGTATGGAGTTTTTGAATGCTGTAAATAATGCGAATGATGATTCAAAACGACTCAAATTGTATCACTTTGATGATAAATATATTGATCATTCTGTCAATGATTGTGTTCCTCCAAAGTATTCAAGTCATGAAGAGAATCTCAAAAATACGTTGGATTTGAGTTTGAAGAAAGTGTTGTTTGATAATCCATTATTTACGAGAATTAAGGCTTGCGAGAAGAGAGAAAAATTGAGAAATAAAGGTTTTTCTTGTCCGCATGAGAAAGCAGAGGAAATTTATAAATTACCATGCAAGCATGTGATTTGTCGATTTTGCTTGATTTCTAAGAAACGAGTTAACAAAATGTCAATGGAATGTGATGAGTGTCGTAAATGTTTCCATTTGTATGACCCAATACGAATACATTTGTAATCCCATTTAAAATGATTTAAAATAAAATTTATTCCTCTCTGATTCTCTTGTTAATTATGCAGTTTTAAGCAAATGGATGACATTGGCCTCTTTATTTACAACGGTGTATAATACAACCCCAAAAATCACTACACTGTAAATTTGGCCTTAAAATAAATATCATTTGTCTTGACGAGAACATTTATTTGTTTTATAACTCTAACTATGAAACCACTCGCTTATATTGCTCGTAAATTTGCTAAGTTTTTTGGATACCGTTCAAAGAAATGCTATGGAACGAACACGGAAGAGATTTTGTTGTCACATGGATGTGTTGTAGGTAAAAAGATAGGAGAAGGATCGTATGGAAATGTTCGGATTGCGAAACAAGTAACTACTAGTGGGAAGATGTCAAAGAGTAAAATTGTTGCTGTGAAAATAGTGAATCGTAAGAAATTATCATTGGAGTTCAAGGATAACTTTTTTGATCGTGAGCTACAGATTTTACGGAAATTGAATCATAGAAATGTCATTCGTGTTTATGATATTTTAGATATAAATAAAAAGGTACGTTTTATATATTTATTTACATACTTTTTAAATTTAATAAACAGTTTATTTTTATTTTTATTTTTTTCACAGGTGTACATCATTATGAAATATGCAAGAAAAGGAGATTTATGTAATTATGTGCATGATTTTGGGCCTTTACATGAAATTAAGGCAACTCTTTGGTTTCAACAAATTGTGATGGGTTTATTTTATTGTCATGAACGAGGAATCGCACATCGTGATCTTAAATCTGATAACATTTTAATTATGAGTTCTAATCATGTTGTCATTACCGATTTTGGGCTTGCGTGTTACTGCTCAAATTCAAAGTAATTTATTTAATCACATTTTAAAACAAAAACTAATATATACATTATAAATGAGTTATAATTTTTAATTACAGTATTAGGAATGGTTTTACCAAAAAGCTAAGTGAAACCTATTGTGGAAGTCCAGCGTATGTTGCACCTGAAATTATCAGTTGTGATCCGTACGATCCAAAATTAGCAGATGTTTGGAGCTTAGGAATTTTGTTTTACTTTATGCTTAGTGCAAATCTACCGTTTGATAACACCAATTTAAAAGAAATGCTTGAACGACAACAAACACGCGACTTTACGTTCAGCCCTTATCTAAAATTGGAGCAGCACTGCGAAAGACTTATTTTACAAATGTTACAACCTAGTCCTGAAATGCGCATTTCCTTAAATGCAATACAACGTTTAAAGTGGTTAAACCAACGAAGAAGTTAATAATCCAGTTTCTAAATAAATAAAACAATAGTCTCGAGATATTACACATGATATTCTTTGTTACTATCATTGTCCCAATCGAAGGGACAAGATAACTAAATTTTTTTTTTTAATTTAATTTTTTTTTTTTAATTTTTATGTTACACAAATTTTATGTTACACAAGTTTAAATAAATAATTTCCGTTAACTTTTAGAATTACATATTTATTTGCATTATGTGTACTCTATACGGACAACTTTCTAAAATTGTTTCAAATGTAAATATAATGATTTGTTAGATTGTCATTTTACATTGCTTTATTTTTCAATTGGAGTAGGTATTAAAGCAGGCATACTTCTTTGTTCAACCAAGATATTTTCACACTACTTCTCTAATCAAGAAGGACGAGGAGGAAGAGACAGTTGTAAGTCAAAGTATAAACACAAAAAGAAAGAATAATAATAAAATTAATTTAATCATTTTCATAAAATGAAATTAAATGTGTATTAAAATTACAAAGGAAGATCAGGAAGAAAGGGAAAGACAAGAAAAAGAGGCAGAGGCAGATAGAGTTCCGGAACCATTAAAACGAATTACATGCACTCTTATTCCTGGAGATGGAATAGGTGTTGAATTATCAAAATCAGTTAGAAGTGTTTTCCAAGCTGCCAATGTGCCTGTAGATTTTGAGGAGGTTTTTCTTAGGTAAATCAAAAAAAATAGTACCATAATTTACATTTCTTTAACTATACTGCATTCTTTTACAGTGAAGTTCAAAAACAGAAAAGTGTTAAACTGCCACAGCTACTGGACTCTGTTGCGAGAAATGGTGTTGCTATAAAAGGAATCCTAAGTAATCCTTTCAGTGGTGAGGAGACGCAAAGTTTGAATTTACAAATGAGGTATGAAATAAAAATTAATGGGAAATAAAATTAATTATTTCTTTAACTTTTTTATAATTTAAAATAAAATCGTAGACGACAATTGGATTTATTTGCAAATGTCGTCCACATAAAGACCGTGCCAGGTGTTAAAACCCGGCACTCAGATGTGGATATAGTCGTTGTCAGGGAAGCAACTGAGGGCGAATACTGTTTCTTAGAACATCAAGTAAATTATTTTTTTTTATTTGGTTTATTATAGTATATTTTATCTTTCTAGAGTGTTGGAGGAGTTGTAGAATGTTTGAAAATTATTACTGAATACAATTCACGACGAATTGCCAAATTTGCGTTTGATGTGGCAACAAAATTGAACCGTAAGAGAGTAACTGTAGTGCATAAAGCAAATATCATGAAATTGGGAGATGGACTTTTTCTAAAAACATGTAAAGAGGTACTAACAAATTGATATCACAAAAGAAATATATAAATATAAAAATAATTTCTTTTTCTTTTATTAGGTGTCAAAAATCTATCCACAAATTGAATGTGACGACATGATCGTTGACAATTGTACGATGCAATTGGCATCAAACCCTAAACAGTTTGATGTAATGGTCATGCCAAATTTGTACGGCGATATTATCATCAATTTATGCACTGGATTAGTTGGAGGGGCTGGTTTAGTGTCCGGAGCAAGTTACAGTGAAGATTACGTAATGTTTGAACCGGTAAATTTCTAATTTACTCATTTATAAATTTTTTGATATAAAAACATAAAACGATATTTGTTTTAGGGTACACGTCATACGTACTCTGCAGCTAAGGATAAAGATATTGCTAATCCAACTGCCATACTATTGTGCGCCTGTAACATGTTGCGACATTGCAACTTGACTTTTTACGGAAAACAATTAGAAGATGCTGTGCATGCGGTTTTGGTGGCTAAAAAGGTATGTAATATTGCGAGTTTCGTATAAGTTAGGTTTAGTTTATTATGTTATTTTTCTTTACCTGCAGGTTCGAACTAAAGATCTTGGTGGTACTGGAAAAACGACAGAATTTACCAAAGCAGTAATTGAAAACCTTATACAATAGTTTGCGTATCAATAAATATTTATTCTAAATTATGTAAAATGTAAAGTAAATTACATTAACAATTGTCAATTTTTTGTGAATAAGATAAATGCTATTTCGAGTGCTATTTTTCAAAATAAACATACTGGACGGAATAATTTTGGTTTTGTTTTCCACTCCACAACAAAATACACATTTGCAAACACTGCGTGTACATCAACATAAAAGACACTTAGTGATTTTTTTTTTAATTATTTTTTCTTCACATTCTTACAAACCCATTCCATACCATCCTATAATAGAAATAATTAAAATAAATTATTCAACCATTATAAGCAGTTTAATGTTTTTTTTTCTTACTTTTACACCTTCACCACTTGTAGCAGAACAAGCTTGAATTTGCCAAACTCTGTCACGAATAGTATGCAAATTAAGACCTTCTGCTATTTCACTAGCAGCTGCAGCATTGAATAAGTCTTGCTTGTTAGCATATATTAGTAAAGGTATCCCAGATAATTTGTCTTCAGCTAACAATTCAGCCAATTCCTATCAAAATTTAAATTGAATTAATACAAATAAAATAAAATACAGGCTGTAAAAATACTACCACACCAGTTTCTTCAAATCTTTTTCTATCTGCACTATCAATTACATAAATCTGTAGAAAGTAAATCAATAATTTAATATATTTTTTAAAATTAAAATATTACTAAAATAATTTACCAAAATGTCAGTGTTCTCAAAATAATTTCTCCAGTATGGTCGAATTTTCCTTTGACCTCCAATATCCCAGACATTTAATTTAAATCCTTCGGTTTGCACACTTTTTATATTAAATCCCTACAAAATGTTTTTCTTGATTATTTCATTATTAATAAAAAAAATCATTTTACTTGTGTAGGTGTAATGTGAGTGATATCTTCAGATGCTAATGTTTTTAGCAACGTTGTTTTTCCAGCATTATCAAGGCCTAAGAGAAGAAGCCTTAATTCTCTATCGGGAGTTGATTTCAATTTACGGAGAATTGCTAGCAAACCCTAACATCAATAAGAAAAATGTATTTTTTTCAGAAACCTGTTAGATTCATATTGCGAAAAATTCCATAATGGAAACAAATCTAATTATCATTCAAAGCTTAAATAAAAAACAGTCTGATAAATATAAGACACCTTAAAATACTAACAAGTAAGTATTTAATACTAAAACAAAACGATTTTTTTAACAAAACACTTGGATACTAACCATTCCGATGTCAAACGGTTTTGTGTATGTTCGTTGCCATGACACCGGATTACAAAATGTCTGCCGGAAGAAGACATAAACTGTTTCGAATTGAATCGTTAATTCGAAAACAAGTTAATTTTTTTTAATATTATTATATAATCTTTTATAAATTCACTTTAAAATAACACAACTCGTTAAATCATTAAAACTGGCTAACTGGAGCCAAGTATCCACACACTTCAAACGTTTTTTAGGGTCGTAATGATGACGTAGCTGGGGTATATTAGCGTACTGCATCATGCCCATGATCCAGGACTGTAGATTTATTTCGTCCTTGCCTCACAGAAGTTGATTAAATGCAATTGTTAGTTTCAACTGCTTTGCTCTGTCTAATTTAGATTTCTGGTATCCTAAATATGGCACCTCACAGCAGTGCACACTCAATTGATTCGGAGTTGGATCAAGGTAGAGTATAATGATAATCAAGTGTGCACGGTTAATGTAACTATTGGTCAATCTTTATTTCTAAATTTGTAAATTTATATTCAACTTAAAAAATTTTCCGTTCTCAAGGCCATCACCGAATAAATTTGGATGTTCCATACTGGGATCAAACGACATTCATTGGTCGATTGAAGTACTTTTTCTGGGTAACAGATTCAAGGGCAGCTTTTACTAGCGATAAAAAAATAGAGGATGCGAAAGAATTACTAAATTTGTACAGGTGATTTGAAATTTGATACTCGATATTTCGATAATGTGTAATTGGTAAATAATTTTACAGAAAAGGTCAAGAGCCGAAAAAAACAACAGATGAAGAAATAAAATATGCAAGGAAACTGTACGAATCAGCTTTTCATCCAGATTCTGGTGAAAAGATGAATGTTTTTGGACGAATGTCATTTCAAGTTCCTGGTGGTATGCTCGTAACAGGTGCCATGCTGCAGTTTTATAAGTAAATTAAAGGTATGATCGTAATATTTGAGAAAGAATTTTTATCAGTTTTTGATTTTACAGAACTGTACCCCAAGTTGTTTTCTGGCAATGGGTTAATCAGACATTTAATGCCGTTGTAAATTACACAAACAGAAATGCGGAATCTCCTATTACTCCACTGTAAGCTGGATTATTTAATACTAAAGTCGAAATCATTTAAAATAGTTACATATTTGTAGAAAAATCGGAATAGCATATTTGACCGCTACAGGAAGTGCTCTTGTAACAGCCATAAAACTAAAATCATTTTTACAAAGGGTTTGCATAAAAACAAAATAGGTAATTTAATTATAAAATTGCTAAAATAAAAATATTTAAAATATAGTCGGCAGCACCATTTATGCAGAGATTTGTACCGTTTGCTGCAGTTGCTGCTGCTAATTGTGCCAATATCCCGTTAATGCGACAGAGGTACGAACTTGAGCAAGATAGATTTTATGGATTAATAATACTGAATTATTTTCAAACTAGTGAATTGATGGATGGTATAGCAGTATTTGATGAAAATGGAAACAGATTGACTGAATCAAGAGTAAGCTTTCACAAATTTTTTATCTATCGTTTTAATTTCTTTTTTTTTTACCGATTTAGGTAGCTGCCGTTAAAGGTATCAGTCAAGTTGTATTTTCACGAATTGTAATGGCTGCTCCTGGCATGTGTAAGTTGAATAAAAAGTTGTTTTTCTGAACTTTTTTTAACAATGATTATTTACACATTTAGTGATCTTGCCATTTATAATGACAAAGTTAGAAACATATGCTTGGATGAATAGAATTACTTATCTTCATGGTCCGATGCAAGTTGTGATGGTTGGTTGTTTGTAAGTAAAAAACTACAATATTTACAAATTCCTATTTCATGATAAATGTTTTACTTTATTTTCTTTTTTCAGTTTAACATTGATGGTACCCATATCATGCAGTATTTTTCCTCAAAAATGGTAAGTAAAAATATACAAGTGTGTTCAGAACTTCTACACAATTTTTACACGTGAATTTTAGCTCTTTGAAACTCTCTACAATTGAGAAAATGGAACCTGCAAAATATTCTGAAGTTCAAGAAAAATATGCAGATCATTTACCGAATATAGTTTATTTTAATAAGGGTTTATAATAAAATTTATAGTGGATGTATATTTCTAATTATGTAGATTAATTTGCATTAAAATTAACCAGTAAATCTAATTTTAATCGAATTATAATAAATAGCTTAGATTTTAAGCTTGAATTACAATTGATAAGTTGCTAATGACAAAAAAAAAAGTCCATTGTAAAATATTTAAAACACAACAAAATGATTAACTATCAGTAGTTACAAGAT
Organism: Geophilus carpophagus; assembly: GCA_034687075.1. NCBI lineage: Eukaryota > Metazoa > Arthropoda > Chilopoda > Geophilomorpha > Geophilidae > Geophilus > Geophilus carpophagus. Next base: position 6,630 of record JAQFZN010000003.1, on the reverse strand, counting down.
TCAAATAATTAGCAAAGTAAAAAAAAAATTGGAAAATAAGTGATAATAACACAGTAAAAATGAAGTTTCAATTTTTTTCTCTCTTAAAAAAGAAAAGAGTGTGGTTGTAATTAAACATACCAAAACACAGACGACAAAATTACTTATTCTAAAAGCTAACACTTATAGTTTTCTTGAAACTATTAAAAATTGTTGTAAAAAGTTATCCAAGTAACAATCACACGTACATTGTAGCAAAGATCTTTCAAGTATGTAACTTCTATCCCTCCTCATATCAAGTTAAAAATGTATTAAATAATGTAAACAAAAATTGCAAAATAAAAAATCTATTGGCTTAAAGCAGCCTGCTGCTGGGTTTAAGAGCTAGGTGTTGAAACCAACTTGCCATCTAAGGGTCCTGCCCTAAACATGAGCAGCAGTTAAAAGTTTGCTACAAAGAGTATGTGTGCTAAATAATTAACGTCTCAAAGTTAAAGATTATTATAAAATATATTTTTGTTGCAAGTAAAACTCTTGTCACAAGTCTATAGCATTAGCTTAAACATAAAACGTGAAGGTTTTTTTTTTTCTCAAGCATACCAGTAGTTAAAAAATATTTAAAAAAATATAAAGAAAAATTGAAAAGAAAAAATACGTATTAGAACGATTAGAATTTCACTGGAAAAGTCCTCGCATGTGCGAAATCCAATGTGAGGAGGGATGCATATATAGTCAATCGAGGGCAAAAGTTGACACGGTAGCCATTTTCTTGCCAATAATAATCCTAGAAAAGTCTTATATTAGTTAAAATTATAAATTTGATAATAAATATTTTATTGCTTACCCAATACCAGCACCAAGGAGCAATGACACCAAGTTGGTAAGAAGGACAAAGGAAAGTACTTCAGTGGATAAGAGACCACTCTTCATAGCTTTGGAATGACGAACACTGAGGCGTCCTCCTTTAGGATGTTTAAATCTCCATTCCCTAATTAATTATGTCATGTTTTAATATATATATTACTTGTAAAATAATAAGAATTATTATATATGGAGTTGCACATTTTGTTTGAGTGATGATTATAATAATCAGAGTCTAGACTAAATCAATAAAATCGTCAGAAATTTGCAAAGTTGCCGGTTATCAAAAGGGTTGCTTCAATAACAACTTTGATTTAAGTTATTTATGAGCCAATTACTTTTGAATAGCATATGAAATGTCTAGCAGGATGTCCCCAACATGCTATTTTATTCGTTATATTAGAATTTAAAGTACATTGTGTAATGTTCATGTAAAAAAATCACCATCCATCACTGATATTACACATTTTTGAAATAAATTAACTGGCTTTTAAAAGTTATTTGCTTCATTTAGCAAGAAATTTAATATAAAATGTTTTATATTTTCATTACTGCAGATTTTACTTACGTATTATAATAAATTTCCTTTAAGTTATCAAAAAAATTATAAAAATTTTAATTTTAAAAATAACTAAAAGGAAATGTATTAAGTTGATAAGATAAGAAAATGAAAATACCAACTCCCAATTGCACATTTAATTAATACAAACTTTGGTGGTTGTTGATCAGGTCGGCTTGACCAATCCCAAACCCAGTCTGTGTTCTTCTCCTTTAAAAAAAAAATTGATTAAAATATAAATTTAATTTAATTCAATTTTATCAACACACCTTGTTGATATAAAATTCTCTGATATCCTCTCCAATTGACAGTTCAGCATTTGGACTAGTCGGAGGACTCTTGCTTTTAGGGCTGCAACAAAAAAATTGAATAGACTCCAAGTGGACTTTGTTTGGAAATATTCCAACCAAACGACAAGTTCATAGCCTCAGGAATAATCAGCGGGTACTAAAATTAGTTCTGTCAATGAGTCACACAACAAACAAGTTGATACACAATTAGTTATACCAGGTCTGTAGGTTAATATGCCTATTAAAAAAAGTGATAGGAATGGAAAGCATTTTGTAAACATGTCGTCTTAGTTCACTTGTACTAAGTACAGTCAACTCAATAAAAACACGACGCACCAATGTTTGGCACTAACTACTTGTATAACTAATCGGCCATCTTGTTTTCCTCGTTTAACAACGGTTAATGACTCATTTGTATTTTCTTTTTTATCCTTGTTTATGTATTTATTTTTTTGCTCATTACAATATATCGATTTTTAGTCACGCGAATAGTTGGTTAGTTACCTTTCTCTACGTGACGAGGAACTGCTCACAGTAATAGATGACTGATTTGATTCTCTCTGCGCTTCTAGCAACAACCTTTGTACTTCATCCTCGTTAATTATATCAACCGGTGACAATAATTCAGATCTGTGCAAATCCAGATCTACCCACGATTCTGTTGGAATAAAAACAATAAAAAAGACATTAAACTTAATGATTAACAGAATGACATAAAAGCTGTAGTTGGCATTATCGCGCTAAATCGCATTACCAACTGCTGTTTTCAAACAAGTGTTTTTATTTTTTATTTTTCAGTTGGTTTGTGGCATTAAAGATTAGATTTCGTTTTGTTTTAAATTTAAGTGTATGAAATATGAATATAAGTATGTTTTCTCTTAGTTTTGATAGCGGATATTTAATATCGACAACCAGGACAAGAACCTTCGTTGGGTAGTTAAGTTTATCAATTCATTGGTGAGGAACTCCGAGTGGTAGAAACAGAGTTCAAGGTCCTTGGCGACATTCCAAGCTAAACTCCGCACACAGTTACAATCTTTTTCGCAATAAATATTGGCTCATTTTCTGCTTAAATTAAGGAATAAAAAAAGTAAACAAATAAATCATTTGGAATTTACGCAGTTTTTTTATTTTTAAAGATTATTATATAAATAAAATCGTAGGACGAGGCTAATTAATTTCTGACAGCAACAATCCAGTTAAAAAATTTACCAAAATAAATTTATTTCACAATACACCTGAGCGAGATTTCGAAGCACACTTGCATGAAGAAATTTGGTATAATGCCAAACTGTTTGTTTCACTACTGACCGTGCTTCTATTTGGGAATTTACGATTGCAATAGGTACATGCTGACAAATTTATTCCCAAAATAAAACTTTGGAATTCATTTTGTATTAAACCAAACTTGTTGATAATCTTTTCATTCTTTTCAAATTCGTGTGAAACACGTCAAAGCTCATATTTGAGCTCGATTGTTCAACTACGTATTGACGTAGTTAAAATATAATTTGAGTACGACACAAAAAAACTGTAAATATTCTGGTAGATTAAATTAACGCGATTGTTTATTTTTTGTTTGAAATGTGACCCTGAATTTGGCTAAAAGTGGATGTAAACGTTAATTTAGGCGACATATTGTAAGTTGGAGGCCATCTCTTCCATCCTTGTTGAAGCTATCCCACTCCAGTTAAATTATCTTACAGTATTCTCTTACCTCCGAGACTGTCTTCCGACGAATTCGATGATGGCGCAGTAGAGGTCATTTTAACAAACCTAATAGGAAAGCTGACAAATTTAGACTAAACCAGACAACGAGATAAAGATTTGTGTACAGCTGAACATGCTTTGTTTTCCTAAAACGTCAACATCAAGTGAGGTCATGGATAACATGATCGTAGCCAGCCAATCAGGTGCATGCTGTGTACGTGACCAACCGATGCGATAGATGGAGGGTGGTCCTTGCACTATTTCCACTGCCAACAAATATACTTCTGGCCTGCTATTTTGTAATATACGTAGTGTGGAAAGAGTTTTCATTTTATTTCAATAGTCGGTATTTAAAAATAAATTTTTATTATATCTTGTGATGTGTGAAAATAGCTTTTAACTATAATTTTAAATTATATCATAAAAATCTATATACAATTAGTACAGTAGCAATTCAATACTTTACAATGATAAATACACTGTTAAAAAGAAAAACTTTTTTTTCAATTTTATATTACTGATTAATAAATAATATCAAAATACTCCACAAAGGCAGAGTGGTAATAAAAGTCAATTCACAGCCACATTTCTCTTTATTGCTCTGCCTTTCAAATACACCGTTCCACACAAGTTATCAAGGTTAAGGATATGCGCCCTCATGTGGTCTTATTTTGACGTGTGATGATTTATAGATATCTTGCAATGTAGTGCAACGATAAGAATTTCATATTTTGAAAAAATATTATATTTTGAAAAATTGGTATTAGAAAATCTCTATTCATTTGAAAATAAATTTCTTCTGTTTGCCTTGAGGCTAATGGCTACAAGTGCTACCCTTATAATTATTTCCTAACATCACAATTTTCTAAATATTGTCTGCTTATTTTCGTTTTATCACTATTAATTTATTTTAAAAAGTTGCTGACATTTGTAATAAATTTCATTTCGTAGTAATCCATAAAACACAATAACTGATTAAAAAGAGTAAACGTCATAGTCCATTGCGTCATACTTGAGTGTGGTGGCGCCACAGTATAAATGCTGTGATATATGTATACTGTGAGTGGCGCTAATTCAAATTCACTTAATTATTACTCTTTCGTCGTCAACTTTGGTAGGAACTGCACTCACATAAGATGGTTAGGTCTACTTCTATTGCAGTTATGCGCGACGAATGTCCAGGTGAAATTCAAAAATGAAAATTATTTTAAACTATTTAATTTTCTATTTAATATTTTATGCAGAATCTGTCAATAGGGTCAAATCAATCAAAGCAACACCAATCATGACAGTGAATGATAGTGAAAATAATATAAGTAAAACAAATTACGTTTTTCGAAATTAGAATGCCACTAAGTTATTTAAAATTTTTGCAGGTCGAGCTAAATCACAACACATTCCACACAAAAAGAATAAAAATCCTAGAAAAGCATTTACAGACATTAGAAACACTAAAATTTCAAAAAAGTCTGCACAATCTACAGAAAATAATAAATCTCTGGTGTGTAATACCTTTTTCTTTTTAAAAGCTTAAATTTAATAATATTGTTTAATGTTTTCAGGTTGAAGATGCAATGTCTCTTGAGAAATATCTACCCATTGAAAGTTGTCCAATTGACCAGGATAAAGAAAGTAAAAGACACAAAACAATTTTAAAATTAAAAAATGAATATAATTTTAGACCTGTATTTAATTTTCTATTTAATATTTAATATGCAGAACCTGTCAATAAGGTCAAATCAGTCGAAGCAACATCGATCATGACAGTGAATGATAGTGAAAATGATACATGTAAAACAAGTTATTTTTTTCGAAATTAGAATGTCACTAAATTATTTTAAGATGTTGCAGGTCAAGCGAAATCACATCAGATTTCTGATAAAAAGAATTTAAATTTTAGTAGTAATTCATTTATCGATATTAGAAACACTGAAATTAGAAGGAAGTCTATTCAACCTACAAAAATAAGCACATCTCCGGTATGTAATCATTTTTTTTCTTTTTAAAAGCTTAAATTTAATAATTTTCTCTAATTTTTTTTTCAGGTTGAAGGGGCAATGTATTTAGAGAAATATCCACCCATTGAAAGATGTCCAATTGATCCGGATAAAGAACGTAAAAACACATAAAAATAATTTAAAATAGAAAATTTTTAAATTTTATTATTTTTAAATTTTAGGTGAATATGAACCCGCTCACTTGACTAAAGAAGAACGTTGTATCATGAATAACTTGAGTGATATTTTCTACAAACATTTGGTGTCATCATTCACTTACATTAAGGAGAAAGAAATTGAGTGTGAACCATTGGAATTACCCGAAATAAAAGATTTTACATACCCACTTTGGAATGGTAAATAATTAGTTTAGATTTTCACATTTAATGTTTATTTCTTTTTTTAATTTAAAGTAGAAGATGCTGATTCTCCTCCACAACATGATAATACACCTTATTTCGTGTTTCCACAATTTGATTAAACTTAGTTAAATACCAGTTGAAACTTTTAAAAAGAAAATTATTGTAATTAAAATTAAAGATTTTTAATTAATTTTTTTTTAATTAAGAATTTTTTTAATGTAGCATCAGATAAGATATTTCAGAAATTAAAAATCTTTTTTATTGAGCTAAATATTTTTATTTACGTCTTATTTCTGTAAGGTTAAATTCGAGGATTATTAATTCGATATCTGGTCATACATCAGTCATTTTACATATTGGTACATCTTTCGGGATTAAACTTTAAATTTTAAGAATTCTAAATAGTCCCTAATTGTTATACTTTTTTCTTGAAAGTAGGTAAAATTGTATTACTTACATTTTAATCAATATGTAGTGTTGACATTCGTTTATCGAATTTCGATGGCCTAACGTAATTATAGATTCCACTGCCTTAATTCATTTTGAGGAAATAATTTTTGTTAGTTTGTACTTCGAAAAAATTAATAAAAGGAATCTCTTGAATTTCGTTTTGTATCATTTATTAAAAATACACATTTTTTAAATTGATTTGTTTAACTTAATCTTAAAGCTAAACAAAAAACAGACAAACTTTTCTGTTTTTTAGTATTGTTAATTTAAAAATATTACACAAAAATTTTTAGTTGGGTATGCCTCCTTGTGTGTCCAATTTTGGCATAGATATTCTGCAATGTAGTGCAGTGACAAAAAGTTGTACTTTTGGAAAATTGTTATTAGAAAAGCTTCATTTATGAAAAAGTATATTTCTTCTG